>JAJJWW010004283.1:0-70671 GCA_023531295.1 Papaver armeniacum
GGAGTTTGATATTGTAACCGAATGATCAATCCTCGCCGTGGTCGCCAATTGTTTAGGTAAAAATCGTTCCAAGCTCCCGATTTTGGTAAATTCCTAAGAGGAGTGAGCGGTTTAAAACCTAAACAAATATGCACGTGAGCACTTTATGTTCGAGAGATCACCTGTCTGAAGTCCACCTTAAACCAAGAAAAAACGGGTTGCCCAGACTTGCTTCTACTACAAAGTGGAGAGAAGGGTTGATTTGGGAGGAAGCAAAGAAAGGTGTTGAGACCCGAATAGTGCGGGAGAGTAGTGTCTCGACTTGTATCGGAAAGTGAAAGCTTAGGAAGCTTGCAAGAGATGAAACTTTTTGGAGAGCTTGCAAAGTTGCCTTTTAAGAGTGTTGTATTTTTCTCCTGACCGAGACTTGTTGTCTGGTGGAAATAGGTAAGACCTATTTATACAAGTTGAGATTGAAACCTAACCTGGCCTCATGAAGGAAGAGAGTAAAGGGTGAAATAATGGGAGGAGGAGGTAACCGCATGGTGTTTATGGGTGAAAACGTTTTTACCATTATTTCCTCATTTATTTGACCGTTTATTCTTTATTCACGCTTTCTTAATGTGAGCGTAAGTGTGTCGCCAGTTGTGACCGTCAAACCAAAACCGGAAAGCATCCCCTAGTTTGTGTTGATGTCTCGAGTGTTGGTTGCACCTTGACTGCAAGTGGCGTTTGCTAGTGGTGCGTATGGCATGTGTGGAATGACTTTGTTGTGGGTTGCACCTTGAGTGCAAGTGGATGCAGCCTTTAGTGGCGTGTGGCATGTGCCGATAGCATGTGCGGAATGCCTTGGTGGTAGGTTGTGCGTTGGTGTAAGTGGCAATGCATGAGGCGCCGGTGGCGTGTGCGGCAAGTGCCAATGGCGTGTGTGGAATGCCTTGGTGGTAGGTTACGGTTTGCAAGTTAGGCTACCGAGGCGTGTGTGTTTGGCATGTGTCAATGGCACGTATGGCCATTAGGGCTATGTCACGGTAAGAAAGATACCGATACGTGTTGGCATGTGCCAATGGCATGCTCGGCCATTAGGCCATGGCTGAGTAAGAAATGCTACCAGCGATGCGTGTTGGCATGTGCCAATGACACGCGTGGCTAATTTGGGTCACGGCCCCAGGAAAAGCTACCACGATGCGTGTTGGCATGTGCGATCGGCATGTTTCGGCCATTAGGCCATGGCACGGTAAGAAAAGCTACTACATGCATGTTGGCATGTGCTAATGACATGCGGGCAAATTTGGGTCACGGCCGTAGGAAAAGCTACTGACGATGCGTGTTGGCATGTGCCAATGGCATGCGTGGCTTAACAGGGTCGCGCATACAGTAGGAAAAGCTACGGCTAGCGTGTTGGCATGTGCCAATGGCATGCGTGGCCAACCAGTGTCGCGTCTGGTAGGGGAAAGCCACCCGGAGCCCAGCGTTGGCATGTACCCGATGGCATGCGTAGGCCAATTTGGGTCGCGTCTAGTAGGGAAAGATACCGGTGAGCGTGTTGGCATGTGCCGATGGCATGCATATCAACTGGGTCGCGCCCAGTACGAAAAGCTACCCGGCGTGTTGGCATGTGCCCGATGGCATGCGTGGTAACTTGGGTCGCATGCAGTGGGAAAGCTATCAATGGCGTGTGGGCATGTGCCGATGGCATGCGTGGCCAATTTGGCCCTAGGTTGCATGGTTTGCAAGCGTGAGGCGCCATTTTGGCATGGCGTGGGCTAGGCAAGGCGAGTGTGGCAGGCGTGGCGTATTCGTAGTAGCTAGGGCCAAGCAGTGCGTTTGGCATGGCGGCTAGCTCGGGTTAAATGTGGTGGCATGATTTTCCGTTGCACGGAGGTGCGGCTAGCATGGTTGGCATGCTTTGGCGCGTTTAGTGTGGGCTGGCATGATTTGCCATTGTTGCACGGAGGTGCGGCTAGCTTGGGCTAGGTGTGGATGGCATGATTTGCCATTGGCGCGGAGGTGCGGCTAACATGGTTGGCATGCTTTGGCGCGTTTGGTGTGGTGGAATGATTTTCCATTACACAAAGGTCACGGCTAGCTTGGGCTAGGTGTGGGGGCATGATTTGCCATTGGCGCGGATGTCACGGCCGGCATGGTTGGCATGCTTTGGCGCGTTTTGGTGTGGTGGCATGATTTTCCATTAGCACGAGATGTGCGGCTAGCTTAGGCTAGGTGTGGGGCATGATTTGCCATTAGCACGGAGGAATTAGGGTTTTGTTCGTTGTAACCCTAATTTGAAAAAAATACTATTAATTATCGACTACATGCATTAAATGTCCTAATAAATGTGTCACTTTGGTGACATTAGGTTATTTGGGGTTTTACGATTTTACCCTTTGTTTAAAAACCACCATCAACACCTGCATAATGTAAATATGAACATGGCTCTGCATACTCTAAAGGGAGGAATTGAGGTCAGCAAGAACTGCAAGCAATCTCCTACGAACACTAACATGGATTCATTCTCTCATTGTGATAGAATTTGGTGACCTGATTTTCATGTACTGCAAGCAATCTCATATTTGGACAGTACCAAAAAATCAAACATGGCAATACGACATATTTATTAAACTATCCTAAACCATTGAACCTCAAACATCACAGACGACGGACATACATCTAAGCAGATGCATAAGCACATTAGCAGCCAAGAAATATAAAGATATTGTATATTGTATGTAGTACACAGGAAGAGAACAAAAGAGTCAGATCGATTCTAAGGCGAAAAACATGGCAGGCAACTGAAATCATAGAAACATGGCAGGCAAAAGAGGTATGTTGACATTTAAATATTTGACCAAGTTGGGATGCACTACTATATATAAGGTCAAAAAATGCCCAGGGATATGACTAGGAATAATCGTGTATATACATGGAAAGAAATCATCGTAAAATATTCTTCGAAGTGCAATTCATACCCATAATTTTTCACCTAAATTTGTAAGTTTTGCAATAATTTCTGTTCAACCAAATCTGCTAAGACAAATCTTACCTGAGTGTTATTTTTGACACTCATCATAAGAACATAAGGGGGTCCTGTGTTGAATTCCTCTTACTTAGTCTTGCCACCCTGCCAACAAAGATTGGTTAATGGTAAGAGGTCAACTGTTATCTTTTGTGATAAACTAATTGACCACGTAGATAAAATGATAAGCAGCAAACAATTGCATGAAAGTGCCAGACATCAGTCAAGTTCATAAAACGGTTTTACAAAGCAAAACATTAAGCAGAAGACCAAAAGGCAGCATGATATGAAGATTAATCAACTGACTAAGAAAAATTAACTAAAATCTACTAGTCTAATACATGAAAAAGTTTTGATAAAAGATACATTCTCATATATGAAGATGCACAATAATAAACGTAAGCTCATATAAGATGCCAAGTTGAAACATAGTAAGAGAAAAACATTATTATGATCTAATTCTGTTATATATAAGCATTTAGGTCCGGGGGGAGGGGTGGGGTTGGGGGGAACTGTTTTTTGTAGGATTGAACTCCATCGATTAATATCTCTAGAAAAGAAACTCATGTGTAAAATAATTTCATGGAGAATATACAAAGGGAGGCAAGAAGTTGTATGGCCATCAAAATCCCATGTCGCGCCCTGAAAATTCAAGAAACTTTGATGAGAAAATTAGTGATACAAATAACTTCACGGAATCAGAGACTACATACGTGGTATGATATAAATCACTAGCTTTCAGATGTACAAAGGACAAAAGATGGTAATAGAGAAAGAAGCAAAACCAAATCAATGTAAACATGGTGCCGTTCCTTGGACATTTAGTTAGGCTAAAGATATTGCATACCTTTCAGGTTAGATCATCATCTGCTCATTCCCTGAATCCTAACAGTATAATATGCTTATACATATATTATAGAAACAAGTATTCAGATATTAGATGCTTACCATCCCAACCAAAAGGAGCAGTCTTTTCCCATTTTTTGAATTTTGACTCCACGTCGACCTCTCGTGTATCAAGCATGTATGCCTTTGACATATCCAAGCCATTCCAATCTAGTAGTTTTGTAATTTTTTCTTTCCTATCCTCCATCCATTTTTATTTAGAAATACCCCTTGTCTCTTGAGGAACTTCAATTTTTATCTTCGCAGCTACACCATGCCAGTCTGGTTTGCTTTTCTTGCCTCATTGTGCGAGAATGCAACAAAAATATGAAAATTCGTAATAGAAACCAAAAACGAAAAAAAACTCGCAACAGATACATTACGAAAATCACAAGATATTACAATTCCCCCAAAGCGTACATACCCTGTATTACTAAATTTTATGAGTGTATGACTACATTAAATATTATTCCAAGAATTGCAAATCTATTCACAATCCACCTTCCTTGACTGAAAAATCTTAGGTGTTAGTTTCTGCGATTCCTTTTAAAGATAATATCAAAATTAATTTGCACAATTAGCACTCCCTGCCCAACAACAAAAACATGATACTATGAAAAACCAAATCAAACCAAAGAACGATAAAAAAAGGAAAATCTCAAAACTTTTCCCCAATATTGGAAACCCCTGAAATCAAATAAGAGAACGACAAAGAAATCAAATCAGAGTAAAAACTAATTCATGCAGTTGAAGTAATTATCAATTCATTCAGAATCATACACATCAGCGAAGAACAAGAAAACCAACGAATTCGAGATCTCATCATCTTCATCGTTGTGCATAATTTGAGATAAATTGATCGAAATAAATACCTGGGTAATATTAATCGAAGTGCAATCATCATCATTTATCTTGAATTTAGGTTTTGTTGCAGAAATCGGAGATGAAGATTGAGGATTAGGTTCTGTTGAAGGAATCAGAGATGAAGATTGAGGTTTAGGTTTTGTTGAGGGGTGTTTAATGGCGGAAAATTTCAGGAATCACAGATGAAGATTAAGGTTCAGGTTTAGTTGCAGGGTTGTTTAATGGCGGACGAGAGAGAGTTTACCAGAGAAGATAAGAGTTTACGAGAGAGAGGTCGAAATACGAGTCTTTGGTTTGGGTCAAAGAGGTTATAAATCTCGGTGTTTTGATAAATTTTTAAAAAAATAAATACATATTTTGATTTTAAAAATCGATTATTCTTCCATCAAAATCAAAATAAATTTAAAACAAGTGTTGTTTTGACAAATTGTGGCCATTATAGTGACAAGTTTGTCATAAAGTTTGGGTTCGTTTTTTAGTAGAATATATATTGGGTGGAAATAGCAAATTAGATTACAAGTGTTATTTTTCAAACAATCGTGCTACTTGACAGCTGATCCTATGTGGCAGGTACAGTTGTAGGATGAAGGTGTCTATTTTCCCACGTCATCAATGAAAACTGTAGGATGAATTAAAACTTCTTCGTCTTTCTCCTGCAACAAATGTCTCTTACGATCAGCACTCTGAAAGAATTTTAATCCTGTATCTGTCCATGAATATCAAAACTTCTTCATTGGTGAACCCATGACTAGCATAAATTTGTTAAGGTAGATAATACTAGTACTCATACTAAATTAATTTAGATTTAGATTTATTGTGATGATCAAAAAAATTGATCCCTGTTTTTCTCAAGAATTCAATAGATCTATTAAATTTCTTTGAGTTTCTTCAACCCAATTTCTCTTTTATCAAAGTTGTACAACTTTTCTAAACTTCAACCACATCCATGAAATACACCTAGGTCTACAATATTCCAATCCCATTTGAATCTCTAAACAAATGATACATACTCAGTACAGATAAGAACAGTTGATCGACAAATCACATCACATATAATGTTTCAAAAGGGATGATAGCCTTCCCCTTCCTGGTGTCGACAAGAGAAAGAAATGTTAGCCAATAAGCATTTTCAAAACTCTAAAAAACTCTAAAATGCTACATTTAGGGTCTCAAAAAAACTCACAAGATTTTGAAGAGAAATAAAAAGAAAAAACATGAAACTATGAGGATTTTAATCCATGGCGGATACTCTGAAAAAGGATCGATGGAGTTACTGTTGGTGCTGAAAGAAGCAGTAGAAGAACGTTGATGACGTGGTTAAAGAGAAAAAAACACCTTCTTGCCACTGTACATGCCACGTATGATCGGCTGTCACACAGCTGTTATCAAGCTGGTCATATAGCATTTTCGTTTTTCAAAATCTTAGCAACAACTATTATTGTTACTTTATTTTTAAAATAGTATTTTTAATTATTAACACTATTACGAGGATTTAGTAACATGATTATAACTCATTTGCAACACTTATTATGTGCGTATCCGTAACTAAAAATAAATCGTGACAACTTGCACTGTGATAAAATTCCTGATTTGGTGTAGTGAAGTGCCTATTTGTTGGAAATGGTTAACCAGAAGCGTATTGATTTGATCTCTATCCGAAGCCAAAGCGAGAAGGTTCTCTAAGAGAATTTATCGCATTGATTCTTTTCTATTCGAGGCGGTGGCATGGAAATGTTCTCAGTGCCTTGGTCATATTCTTTGAAGAACTTATCCCTAGAAAGTTGATGATAGTAGTCGTTTTGATTTTGTACCATTTTCCTAGCTCTGCTTGGAGATTTTAAATGTTTCGGATCTATGGATGTTTGTGAATTTTATTGTTTAGGGACTTTATATGTTTATGGATGTTCCCAAAGGTATTTGAGTTCAAATGGGCTAAATCGGAAGATAACAATTTAAGGAGCCCAGAAAAATTTCTTTCTCGGAAATTTTAGGAATGTAATTTCCAAGAGGCTTCAACTACAGTAGGTAAAGTGAAATGAGTTAACCAAGACCTAATACATCTAAATGGTTTCTGGAGCCTAATTTTTTATGGATTTGAATCTAATAAAACCTACTCTCGGTAGGTGAGTTACCTTAATATCCGGAAAATTCTAAGACCACAAAAAGGATGGATGTACGCGCTCGTTCAATTCTTTCACATATATTTGCTTCACCCGTTGGATTATGTAATTCAATCGACGAAGAGAGTTTGCTATAAGTCTACATCGTGAGAACCCATCGTGCGGCAGTTTTTGAAAGATTCGAACATCGGGATAGGTGCGTGCATGGTGGGTGCTCACTTCGGGAGATTTCCCAAGTGAGTCAAGAATACCGGCCCCATGGACATGCTTTCTCAAAATCTCCTACACTGTCTTTTAATCATTTTTCTTCCTCTCTCTCCCCTGCGGATATTTCCCCCAAATCTATTATCACTTTCTTCTCCTCTCTCTCTCCCCCCCTCCCCTGCAGATTTTTCCCCCAAAACGAAATCTAAGATCATCATAATCATGTCTCACGCTTTTATGATGAAGCATGATTCCCGATACAGGAACCACCAGCAATTCATAGAAGGATCCCGTCGTAGGTGTTCCAGTGACGTACTTGAAGCTAGGGAAAAAGCTTATCTTAAGAGAGTGAAGCGTAGAGAAATGGAGAACAGGACGGATCCAGCTGATAAGGACCACTCCAACCGTATTATCTATGTAGAACACATGTAAGTGTACCAAACCCTAGAGTTCATCTTTGTGATTTGGTTCGTTTTTGTTATTTCACCTTATTTAAACAACAATTGGGGTTTATCTCAGTCTTCTTAGGGTTACAAATTACTTGTTTTACACCTTATTTAAATGTCTTTGTTTAGATATGAATTTTTTTTTAAGGGTTGTTGACTGAGTTTTGATCAATCTCTCTATCCTTTTTCTAGATCGAAAATTTAAGTTCAGATTTGAATTAAGCATATCTGAAAATCAATTTTTTTTTAGTTGTTTAATGTATAACAATATATGCAACACGTTTTCAATACGCTGAAAATACGTCTCTCAATTCCGGGAATGAGTGGTTTTGTTGCCGAATTGGTAATCTCTTTTGGGTTGTTTTCATGTATTTAACAGAGCTACAGTGAGAGTTGATATCTCATTTCATTTAATGGAAAAGATATGGACATTCAATTTCTATAGCTAGACTATCAATTGATCTCTCACAGAGGATTTCTTTCTTGTTACCTTTAATAATATTTTCCTAAGACATAAATTTTGATGTATAAGTAAATTGGTAAATCCTAAATTGATATTTGAAAATCCATGAGTGATCTCAGTTCGGTTTTTGGTTGAAGGGTGGGACTAATATTAATGTTTCCATTTAGTGTGCTTAACTATAATTAATGGAACATGATTGGTGTTCTGTGCTATAGCTAGTGTGTGCTCAGTTCTGTGCTAGGTTCTCATGTTATTCTAAATTGATGTTCTGTACTTGGTGGAACATGATTGATTACCATTATGTTGAAATGTGTTCAATAAGTCTGAAATTTGAGTGACGATCAGCTACAAAGTAGGGAACGTATATCTAACTCTTCGGTCAATAGATTAGGTAGCTTAGTTTGGACTTAGGATCATCAGGGATTCTCAGTTTTTTCTATCTGCTCTTTTGGTTTGGGCGTCCTAGATTTTTCATTGCAGAATGCATATGAGATCGCGTTCCTTTTCTTGATAACTGAATGAATAAATTTGCAACGTGTCCCTATATCAATGACATTTAGCTCTTGATTTCTGAAAGTTGCGACTGGATAATGGTATGGATAAGTTTTCCAGGGATTCCTGTATCAATAACGTTTAACTACTGGAATTTGCTTAATATATGGCTGGTTATCGTTTCCTTATGAATGTTGAACATGTTTTAGTGCTTATTAGTTCACTTATGAAGTTTATTTTGAATCAAACGAGACCTAAGTTTTGTCCTGCATATTATTTTCTTTTGTTTTACCTTTGAGCATTATATCCATCACTGAATCCGACTTACTCCCAGAGTAAGTCGGATAGTTTTGTTATCAATAATGGTTATGAACTTATGATTGTCATTGTGTTTATAGAAGGTTTTAGGCTTATTCATGATACAATTTCAAGTTTGTGATTCCATGGAGAGTCCTCACTTGGAAATTTGCTAGTACCCCAGGCCCCATTCTGGATAATCCAGGTTAACAGGGCTAGAAGTAGTGGTGAGAAGCATATGCAAGGATTAGGATGTGAATTAAGCGTCCAAACCAGCTTGTCCTCATCTAATATTGGGTGAAAACATTACCCGCAATCTTTTGGGGTTGCTTTGAGTCAAACTGACCACAGAAATCCCAAGTCTAGCACAATAATTCATGCCGTGGATTTGGGGGGTTTGAGACCTTGTCCCACCAAAAGGCTCCTCGCGAGCTTTACAATTGTAGTTTTAGGTATTAGACCATGTAAAATTTATTCTATTCGTACAAATACTCTTCTCACTTGAACGGCTAAGAAGAACAAATTGTAAGGTGAACGCATTTCTTCTCGTTCGTCCTTGTATTTGTAACAGTAGCTTGTCATAATGATTTGATGTGAACTGTTTGCAGCGTAGGTTGCACCAACCTAGCAAAACGTGCGCAAGCCGCCCTGATGTTCGATTACAGAGGCCTTCTCGTTGTTCGGATTCTCCTAAAGGTACGTCCCCCACATCTTTCCCTCATCTATATGCAACAAAATTATGATTGAGTGAGTTGTTGAACAACACCCCAGACAATTAACTGATTCTCTTTTGATAGGCGAAAGATGGATGTGTGTTCAGGGTACATGAGTATCCTAGTAGAGGGACTGATGCCTCCGAGCTTCGGATGCACGAGGTAATTGCTAAATGAAAAATGAACTGAAACTATAGTTAGCATTTCCATAATATTTTGGTGTGCTGTGTGCTCATCAATCATCTTCGGTTGTGATTTTTTTAACCAAAAGTCTTGTTTACTACTTTATGTGAATAAGAAGGCACTTGTTTTATTTCTGTGATCAACAAGATTCCATCTAGTTGGCCTGTTGGGCTTGCTGATTTCGACTTCCCTTTCAAACTGTAGGGGGAATTGCTACAAACCCAGAGAAGCTTGTCTTTGGACTATCAGTGCGGGCACGTTCTGATATTTGCTTTAATTTTTTTGTTGTTGCAGTATATGACCGGCAGAATGCGTGACATACTGTCACGTCGTAGTGTAATGGATGATTACCTTATCAAGCTAGAAGAAGAAGCAGGCTATTCTGGGGGGGTCATTAAACCAGAGGCTGCACTTAGAGAGAGGCGCTACCGCCAGGGAGTGTTACCTTAGGCGAGCATCCTCACTGGGAACATTGTTAGGAGCAAGCCAGGTTTTGATTTTACTGAAAGAAGAGTAATGGAGTTAACTAGTTACGAGAAGATATTAAACAGCTTTAGTTTCTTGAACTGGAATTGACTGTTGCTTTTGTCACTGATGGATGGATGGATGGATAGTGAATAGTTGCATAGGGAAGTGACTGCCCTCTTTTGTATTTGCGGGGGTATTAACTAGGCTATACCCATTTACTCGTGAATTACTAGGATGTTTCTGTTTGTTAATATCGTCGTATATTCTCATGGTGGTGATGTGAAAATGATTCCATTTCATGTCCTTTTTTCTCACTGGTATTTTTGTTTTCTGTTTCTTGCTACAATCCTCCTTTACCAAAAGCAAGGAGAATTCTCAGTTTCAATTTACTTGTCGCTAAGAGCAGACTTTTTGGATAGCTGAATATAAGGCCTATTTGGCGTGACCTGGATTAGAAAACGGGTCAGGCTTTTGTCCTTACCCAATTTACACCCTTAACTTTTTTGTGAACCAAATTAGTTTGCCCAATAACGAAAGAATCCAATCGTTACTCTTTAACCATCCATTTTGCGTTTCACGTCTTACCCTTTATTTTCCTGGCTTGATTAGGGTATACCCAAACTAATTAGGGTATACCCAATAAGACAAAATAGGGTCATTTTGAAGTAAAGTCAAGCTACCCCTTAACCTATATTTTTGTAAATGGCTAAAATGCCCCCACAATGATTAACTTTAATTTAACTAAAATGATTAGATTAGTTAAATTAGTTAGATTAGTTAGTTGATTTAGTTATAAGTTGAGTTTTAGAAATCATTTAGAGAGAGAATTAGTATGAAGGAGTAGAGGAGATTTTGGGGGGGAAAAGTTAGGGTTTTTGTGAAATTTGTGATATGAGTGAGATGAGTGATTCTAATCCTGATTTTGAAGTGGGGGAGTCTTCTAACTTTCCTCCTACATATGAGTACTTGTATGATGATCTACCAGACCATGATCGAAAGGATTACATGCATGACCCTCACTTTTATTTTCCTCAAACTCATGATGGGTACGAAAGTGATGAATGTATTGAGCCAAACGAAGAATCCAATGAGCAAGAAGAAGAGAATGGAGCTGAAAGTAATCAGGTAGACAACCTACGTGGTGAAGATTGTGATTTTTCCATGCAAATGATCGATTTTTTTTTTTTTCGGTTCTGCATTGCATAGTAGTCGGCAAGGTCGACGCTTGTCGATCATGCCGGCCGTAAAGCCGGCGTGGTTCTACTTTGAACAACGTCCCGACTTTTCATGAGCAAGACCACGCCGTGAATGTAAAAAATTTGAACCTTGCCGACTTTCATTTTTGAAACACAGGAGCCTTTACTTGAAAATGCTTACGCTGGCATTGTCATGTTTACATAACTTGCCATTGTTTCCATGTCGGCAATGTTTATATTCTATTACGTTCCGGTCTTTTCTAGCCTAGGCATTGTTTTATATGTCGACCATGCCGAGGCATGGTAATACACATCAACTAAACGTTTGATGTTTTGTAGATTGTGGCATTGGTACCTATGGCGGATCAGCCTCAAGCTCGAGAAAATTAGGGGTCCCGATACTTCCTCACATTATGCTAATGATTTGGAATTGAAGGAAAAAGACGACGTGGTCAATTGGATTGTTGAGAAAGCCAAAGATAAGATGTGCGTTCTAGTGAAAAACACCCAACAAAGATCTACGCGGTTTGAAATGGTATGCGAGTGTTATGGATCGCCGGAGGAATCACAAGAGAAAGGGTTATGTGTATGATAAGAAGACGACTAGGGTGTACAAGACGAAGTCAAAGAAGTGTGGATGCCCATTCAAGATAATTTTTGGGAGGAACAAAGATACCGACAACGTGTGGAGAATGAGTAGAGTTGATGTTGGTTGGCATAACCATAAAGATCCGGACACTCTTGTTGGGCATTGTCAAGTTGCCAAGTTGAAACCGCACGAGTTCGAACAAGTAAGAACAAGTTGGGGAGTTAAACCAAGTAATCTCCTAAGTAAGTTCAAGAGGGACGACCCGCATAACCTCTCTTCATTGTCTACAATTTATTCGGCCAAGGAAACTATTAAAAGAATTGAATGGGATGGAAGAAAGGTGATGGAAGAATCACAATGGTTAATACACAAATACAACTACACTGTGAGACACCATGAGTCATCGGAGGGGAAGGTGGATCGTATTTTTCTTGCGCATCCCGATATGATTCAATTGGCGCGTTGCTTTTACCAAGTTTTGTTCATGGATTGTACTTATAAGACGAATAGGTACAACATGCCTTTGTTGAACATTGTAGGACAAACCTCGGATAAGAAATCGTTCACGGTGGCATGGTGTTTTATGGATCGTGAGAAGGATGATAGTTATATTTGGGCATTGGAAACTTTGAAGCTTCTCTACCACGAAGATGAAACTCCGGGGGTTATAGTCACCGAAAATGAGCAAGCAATAATGAACGCCGTGAGGATAGTCTTTCCCAGTGCACAAATATTCCTTTGCACTTGGCATATACAATGCAATCTTAGAAAGAATTGTAGAAGTCATATCCAAAAACCGAAAGCAAAGAAACGAACTAAACGTGAAAAACAGGAAGATGAACGTCTTAGAAAACTAACTAAAGATGAGCGAGAGAAGGAGAAAGAGAAAGAAGACGAAGAATGGAAATAAGGTGAGATTAAGTTTGGGTTATTCATGAAAGCGTGGGATAAGGTGGTTTGGTCGATGAGTATGGGAAGATATGAGTTAAACTTGAAGGATTTCGAGGATGATTGGGGGACTAATTACCCCAAAGTAGTGGAATATTGCAAGAAACAATGGTTGAGGCCACACAAAGAGAGGTTTGTGTATGCTTATACTTACGACTATAAACATTTCAAACTTGAATCCACAAGTATGGTAGAGCAAGCTCATGGGAGACTAAAAGGTCTACTTTTCACGAGTCAAAATGGGATTGTGACGGTGCAACATGTTATCCATGAGTACACTAATAATGATATCGACAAGATAAAAAAACAATTCCAAGAAAGTAGCTTCCGGAAGTTGAAGGAGTTTAAGGAGGATGATTGGTTGCTTTTTGGTATACATAGAAACGTCTCGCATTGGGCAATACGTTTCATGATGAAACATATCGCATTGTTTAAAAAGTATAAAAAGTATGATGACCCGAACACTCCTTGTAAGTGTAGGATAATGAAGGCTATCGGACTTCCATGTCGTCATATGCTTGGTAGGTATAAAACTCCCATTCCTCTTGATGATATCGATCCCTATTGGAAGCAATTATCTTTCAAACCGGCTCCAAGAGAAGATCCCGATGAAGAGTTTGGCGACATGGAACTTGGGAGAATAATCCTCGAAAAGTACCCCAAGTTGAATAGGTTGGACAAACAAACTATGAAGCACAAGTTGATGCCAATAGTTTACCCTTTTATGGACGAACTTGAAGAACTGGCGAAACAAGATCCTAATGGTAGACCAACTACCAAAAAGACGAGGGCGGAAGAAAGAGAACAAATCAAAGAGTTTTTGAGTACAAATTGCGATCAAGATCAATCAAGGAGAACAAATCAAAGAGTTTTTAAGTAGAAATAGTGATCAATCCAAAAGGGAAAACATTAAAGAGCATTTGAGTACAAAGTGCGATCCATCCGAGACATGTTTATACAGAGGCGCAATACAAGGAGGAGCCCGCTAAAAAAGAAAAGAGGTCGTCCAAGGAAGGATTCAACTACGCCAACGGTCTCTAACTTGAATACAAATGGTACTCTACCTCTTGAGAGTCAAGCAAGCGTGGCATTTGTTGGAAAGAAAAGGGGTCGGCCAAAGAAGGATTTAACTACACCAACCGTCTCTAACTTGAATACAAATGGAACTCTACCTCTTGAGAGCCAAGTAAGCCAAGGAGATGTTGCGAAGAAAAAAGGTCGTTCAAAGAAGGTAGTACAACCGGTGTTGCAAAAGTATCGCACTCAACTCCCTCCAATTATTTTAGAATGATTTTTAAGGCACTACTCAAAAATGGAGTAGGACTACTCTTCATTTTGTGGGTGGATATTTGAAGTAATTTTGAGTTACCCCTTATCTAAATATTTTTTTAATACCAAACTTACCCTTGGTAGTGAAATTAGTTAGTATATTGATTAGTGAGTTAATTAATGATTAGTGAGATTAAATAAATAATTTGATTTTTTTCAAAAGAAGAATTATTGAGAGGGTGAACAAGAAGATGAAGATGAGGGTTTTGGAAGAAAAAAAGTTAGATCGTTTTCTTTAAGAGCCACAACAAGAGCATGATGTTTTGGGTGCTCACGAATACTTCAAGTTTAGTTAATGGTGTTTGAATTGGCCAAAAAATTCCTAAAAATGAACAATTTACAAATTGATTTCGGTTTGGTTAACAAAGTTCGGCTACGGCATATGAAGAACAGGTAGTCGAACTCACCATCAAGTGTAGTTCGGCTAATGTTTCTAAAAACACAGGTAGCCGAACTCAGCTTTAATAGAGTTTTTTCTTTTAAAGAAAAGTTCGGTTAGGAGAAAAAAAATTCGACGTAACCGAACTTAAAGTTCGACTGGGAAAAAAAATTAAAAAAAAAAATTGCGACTAACCGAACTAAAAGTTCGTCTAGGAAAAAAAAAAATTGCGACGTAACCGAACTTTTATCTGAAAGAAAAACCTCCATTAAAGTTGAGTTCGACTAGTTCGAAAAAGTTTTTCACATAATTCCTAGCCGAACTTCTCGGTGCAACTTCCATTTTCAACATCTTTTGATGGTTACTTCTCATTTTTTCAACCAAAAACGAATGACAAGTAATGGGTTTGTTATAATTTTGATTTTGATTTTGTTTTGTTAATGATTTAAATTAAGCTATATATAGAGGTAGTTGTGGTCGGTGGTGGTGGTGGTCGGTGGTGGTGAGCGGCTGTGGTGATGGGAGGAGGTGGTTATATATATAAGTGGTGGTGATGCACTACAAAAACATGAGTCTATTGCTACTCTATTTTACCACATATTCAAAAATAATGTGGCAATAGGTAGGTTTTTTGCCTCACTATGTTGTGGGTGTGGCATTAAAGAAGATCTATTGCTACACGCACGAGTAGGCGAGGCAAAAAACTACTTTTTTGCCTCACCTAATTTTTAGCCGTGGTAATAACTTACATTTTTGCCACATCGGTGTAGCAATATTCATTAATAATATAATTAATAATAATTCTACTCCCTAATGCCTCACTCTCGTCGCTATAGCTGCAAATAAAAAAATATAGTTGTTTTATTACATGAGTTATCGAAAGAAAAAGAGGTTCTTATTTCACGTGATATCAGGTGCATAAGAAAAGATTCCAAAATATTCAACACTTTTCACATTCACATACTCGAGAATAAAAAAAAAAAAAAAAAAAGAGCTTCTTCGTCTCTCGTTGATAAGAAAAGATTCCAAATTAATCAAAAATTGAGTTATTTCTTAATTTTATTACAAGTTTGATCATTTTTAAACTTGTATTGTATATTAATTCTTATATACGGGTTTGATTTTAGTTAGGCAAAACCCTTGATTTGATTTAATGTCTTAATTGTCAACAATGATTTTGGATTGGACGGTTAATTTTACAGGTAGTTTTATGAGAACTCTTTAGCTTTCATCACTAACCCATCTGCAAATTTTTTGGCTCTCTCTATCCCAATCAACTTAGGGTATGTTGCCTTGTGAGTAGCCAAATTTTTCCCCGCTTGTTCTCGTTTTATATTAGACGATCCCCCACTCACGGATAGCGTATGCATTTGGAATATCGTGTTCTTTTTCTTTGTATATTTCGTATCTTGAGTCCCCCACTAACAGCAATGAGCCACGTACTAACAAAAGGGTGATAAAAAAGGCTAACTTGTTTACACATGGCTAGACCAAACTAATACATGGAAGCCACGTATTAACAAACATATAGATAGAAGGGTCCGTCTCACAAAACACGTGAGTATTTTCTCTTTCTTTTTGCCTTAAAAAAAAAAAAAGTTGCAGAGCAACAGAGAGAACTAGGAGATAACGAGGTTCGTGAGATTTTTTTCGATTCAAATTAGGGAAAGTTTGTTGAGGAAGAGGGGAATTAGGGGTTATTCATAGAAGATTTAGTCATGTTATAAAGTTGGATTTTTCTTAATCAGAACAGGTGAACTGATTGCAAAGAGATTCTTCTTAATCAAAAAATTGAGGTATGGGTCCTTAATTTTATTACGATTTGATCATGTTATAAACTTGGATTGCATATAAATTCTAATATAGGGGTTTGTTTTTAGTTAGGGAAGTCCGTCAGACTGCAAAACCCTAGTTTGTTTGGATTTAGTGTTTGTGAAATAATCAATTCGTAGCATTCATAAGATCTTGTCTGCGGATAGTAATCACATCTCTGAGCCTTTTCAATTGTAATTACATCTGTGTAGATTGTGTTGTTACTTAATTGCACCTTCTACTCTGGGATAGTCCCAAGTAGTTACGATAATAGCTGGACCTGTTGATTACCGGTGGATTTCCCAACAAATAGAAGAAAAGATGCATCCCCGCCAAACCCATAAATCTATTTGCCATTTTCTTAAAAAGTCTGGGTTGTTAGTGTGGTAGGATCCCAACACTTAAGTTACCTTTTTGTTGTATGCTGTAGCGTGCTTTGCCAATTCTAAAAATCCTAATTGCAACTAAATTTTGCTCTTGTAAATGTACCACTTTCACATTCAGACTAGTCCAGGTATATGATTAATATGGATATAAATATACAGCTTACTAGTTCATAGGCATGTGAGTAAACTGCTGCACATCTAGGTGCTTATTCTAGCAGCTGATGCCTATGTCGGATCATTGGTTAAATGAATTTGGCATTAAGTGAACATGTATATCTAGCTTTCATCACTTAATTTTCTTATCATCAGCTGGAGAGCTAAATAGCTTTCACACTATAAAATCCTCCAAGAGTTTAGCGAGTCTTGTGCACATGTATATACTCCAGGTCTTTCAAGTTTAGCGATCAGTAACAAGTATCTCACCTCGCTTAATGATAGGAATGTGGAATTGTAACATTCAACAAGAGAACTTACATTTTTTTATCATTTGATTTTCTCTATAATAGAAAGTTTCGATCTTGCATTTGATATTTTAATACTCAAAGCAAAAGTATCAATTTTTTTTAACTAACTTGACATATGATATAACATAACCATTTAATTTTTTTATATTGAATTAATGGTGGAAATTTTTGGCAGGAGCTGGTTGTTTTGTCATTGTTGAGTTTGGATGGATAAAAGTTGGGTGCAGAAGGGTAGATGCCACCCTGACTTTTTCCGTGGATGCGATGAATTCATAAATTTTGCTTGGTCTCATCGTACTCCTGATTTAGGTGAGAGTATTTTTTGCCCTTGTTTGAGATGCAATAATGTGAACTGCTTGGGTAGAGATGTGGTGCGAGAGCACATTCGAGAGAATGGAATAACACATAGTTACACTCGTTGGACAAAACATGGAGAACCTGAAGAGCTAGTTAATAATATTGAGGTAGAAGTAACAAATGTTATAGGTGTGGGTGATATAAATGGGATGTTACAAGCTGCGTTCCCTGATTCAAGGTTTTTCGCTAGGGATGGTGAAGTTCCAGATCAAGCCAATACAAATGGATCAAGTCAGCATGATCGTGTTCCAGATGAGCCGAATGTGGAGGCCCAGAAATTTTATAAGTTGCTGAAAGATTCAGAAACACCGTTATTCCCCGGATGTATAACAACTTCGAAATTATCCTTTCTTGTGTCTATGTTACATCATAAGTGTTCTAATGGGTTGAGTAACAAAGCTTTTGACGAGTATTGTTCTTTATTAAGGTCCACAAAAGCTTTTCCAGACAGCAGTATCCCTAAGAATTACTATGAAGCAAAAAAACTAATTCGAGATCTTGGTATGGAATTTATTAAAATAGATGCATTCCCCAATGATTGTATGTTGTATTGGAAGGATGATAGTGATAAGGAAAGGTGCGACGCCTGTGGTGAATCTAGATGGATATCGGGTACATGTCAATCCGGAGAAGAAATAGCAAGTGGAAAACAGAAAATCAAGAGAAAAGCTGCCAAGGTTTTGAGATGGTTTCCGTTAATACCACGGTTTCAAAGGTATTATATGGACCCTAAAACCGCAGAGGATATGATATGGCATGATAAAGAGCGTACCAAAGATGGTGTTTTAAGGCATCCGACAGACTCGCAATGTTGGAAAACCTTGGACGAAAAGCATCGGGTATTTGGTTCAGAACGTCGCAATGTTAGAATCGGGTTGGCAAGTGATGGGTTCAATCCTTTTGGTGTTATGGGTACTGGTCACAGTACATGGCCAGTTTTTGTTACTTCTTATAATTTGCCGCCAGACAAGTGTATGAAGCAACCCTATTTTATCATGTGTCTGCTTATTCCTGGGCCTAAGGGTCCTGGGAATAATATTGATGTATACCTACATCCACTAATCGAAGAGCTAAAGGAATTGTGGGAAAAGGGAATTGAGACGTATGATGCTTATTCCAAGCAGAACTTCCAAATGTGCGCAGCTCTCTTATGGACTATTAATGACTTTCCAGCATATGCCAACCTGTCAGGATGGAGTACTAAAGGCTATCTCGCTTGCCCATGTTGCCACAAGGATACAAGTTCAGTAAGATTGCGGAATGGGAGAAAAAAATGTTTATTTGGGGCATCGGAGGTTCTTACCTATTGGTCATCGGTTACGAAGCAACCTGAGCTCTTTTAATGGAAGCAAAGAACATGATACTGCACCAAAACCTTTAACTGGTGAGGATGTTGTTCGGCAGTTCCGTGGTTATCATCAAATCACTTTTGGCAAGGAAGAACATGCTGTATGTGGGGAGAAAACAAGGCGGGATGACAATGAGTTGCCTTATAATTGGAAGAAGATAAGCATTTTCTTCGAACTACCTTACTGGAAAGATCTTCTCTTACGGCACAATATTGATGTTATGCATACCGAGAAGAACAATAGCGATAGTTGGATAGGGACACTGTTGAACATAGAGGGTAAGACAAAAGATAACTTGAACGCTCGGGAAGATTTGAAAGTATTGGGTATACGTGGACCACTTCACCCTGAAGCTTTGGGGAACAACAAATTCTACCTTCCTCTAGCAAAGTATACCATGTCTTTGGGGGAGAGGAGGAAGATTTGTCAATTCTTGCGCGACCTAAAGGTTCCCGATAGTTATTCATCGAATATTTCACGACACGTTCAGGTACAAGAATGCAAGATTCCAGGCCTAAAGAGTCATGACTGGCATGTTCTCATGCAACAACTTTTTCCTGTTGCGGTGCGTGGTATCTTACACGATGACGTGACCAGAGTTTTAGTTGAGTTTTCTGATTTTTATACTCAAATATGCTCCAAGACATTGAGAATCGAAGATTTGGAGGTGCTTAAAAACAAAATGTATCTCACTTTGTGCAAAATGGAGATGATATTCCATCCTTCCTTTTTCGATATCATGACACACTTACCTATTCATCTAGCAGGAGAAGCTAGAATTGCTGGACCTGTTCATTACCGGTGGATGTATCCAATCGAACGGTTAGTACGTAATGTTAAATAGTGAGTAGAATATTATTATAGTGATATTTTTTTTTACTGGTGTCTGAATTTTTCTTGTATTTATCAGGTACTTGTACACCTTGAAAAATTATGTGAGAAATAAAAGTCAACCTGAGGGATCGATTGCACAAGGGTATCTTGTTGATGAATGCCTGAAATTTTGCTCGAGATACTTAAGTGCTGAGATTAATACAAAGTTCAACCAGATAGGGAGAAATAGTGATGGTGATGGTGCAACAACATATAGTCATGAATTGCCTATCTTTGAATAAGCAGGTCGTTCTTTAGGCAAACCAATTTTCCGAACTTTATCGACAATGAGTGGGAGGAAGCTCGAATGTATGTGTTGAGTAATTGTGATGAAATGCCGTTTATCGAGTAAGTCTAATTTCGATGTTGAATAAAAATCATAATGAGTTGGTAGATGATTTAATGTACATATACTTACAGTAGATTGAATCATTTATGCAGGAAACACAAGCAAACAATCCGTGGTCAATATGGAGGGAAAATTCGTGAGAATGAGGTGGAGCATTGGCATGCCAAAATGTTTGGTAGTTGGTTCGAAAACCATGTAAGTGTTTGTATCGTATGAATTCAATTTGAGCCTTAGATTAAAAGAGCTTATCACAGTATGATCATGAAAACTATTATTAGATGTTCATTCAAAATCTTTTGAACATACCCATTTTATTTTTATTATTAGGTTTCTGAAATGATGCGAGATGGTGAAATAGTGAAAAAGGATATTGAAATCCTATCCTATGGGCCTAAAAAATCAGTTAGTTGTTATAAAGGGTACATTGTGAATGGGTTTAGGTTTCACACAATCGATCATGAGAAGATCGAAAGACACAAAACAGTGGTGTTTGCGTTGATGTAGAGACTTTAGATAAAGGTAGTATTAAATCTATTGATTATTATGGTAGATTAGATGAAGTCGTGGCATTACAGTATCGCGAGGGGAACCAAGTTGTTTTATTTAATTGTCATTGGTGGGATATCACCGAGTCAAGAAAGAACCAACGAGATGCATTTGGGTTTACGTCGTTGAATTTCACAAGAACCATAGCTAAAAATCAACCTTTTATGCTTGCAAAGCAAGCACATCAAGTTTTTTATCTTCCGGACAATAAGGACAAAAATCGCCGAATTGTACTTAAAATGCAGGCAAGGGATCACTACAGTTTGGGGGCACCAGAAGTTGAGCTCATCCAAGAAGATTCATCCCACACAGATAATGTAACCAGTGCAGATAATGAAATTGGCCAAGACTTTGGGAGTTGGACCCGAAATGAAATTGGAGGGGAAGAGGTGATTAGAAGTACAACTGACGGTGATAAAGGCGATCTAAATAATGACAGTGATAGTGATCACAGTGATTATTTTAGTGATTGTGAACGAGATGATCTCGCCTAACATAAAGTCAAAGTTACTACTGAATGCTACTGTTTATTTGATGTTTTCCTGTTTTATTTTAGCTTGAATTACTTTCAATTCTCACTTAAATTTTATTTGCTCTTATTTTTCTGATGATGATCATTCGAAAATTGATTAGACAAAATTTGTGATTTGTGATGGAAGTTAACTAGTTAAATGAATTAGTATCCCAAAATTGTTGAGTAAAAACTTTCAATTTTCAAAATTTAAATGAATTAGTTAGTAGCCAAAATTGTGGAGTAAAAACTTTCAATTTTCAAAATTTAAATGAATTAGTTAGTAGCCAAAATTGTGGAGTAAAAACTTTCAATTTTCAAAATTTAAATGGATTAGTAGCCCAAATCTCCGAGAGATCGTTCAAAAATTGTTCGGACGAGTTTTGTTAACTATGGTTATGGACATACTCATATGAAGTGGATGTATTTTTAGTAGAGTTACTTTCAATTTTCCAAATTTAAATGAATTAGTAGTCCACAATTTTCCAAATTTAAATGAATTATTTTTAGTGGAGTCAATATCATTTGGATGTATTTTATATCTTTGTGATGAAAGTTAATTATTAGAGTTACTTTCGATTTTCCAAATTCAAATGAGCTAAAATTCTCCGAGAGATCATTCGAAAATAGTTCAGACGAGGTTTATGCACTATGGTCATGAAGTCGATATCAAAATTTAAATGAATTAGTATCCCAAGATTAACTAGCTAGCTTTCAAATCTTCGATTAACTTTCAGTTTCGGATGAAGACCATTTGACTTTCATTATTTGGATTCACAAGTGGAGTTACTTTCGATTTTCCAAATTCAAATGAATTA
This sequence comes from Papaver armeniacum, assembly GCA_023531295.1. NCBI lineage: Eukaryota > Viridiplantae > Streptophyta > Magnoliopsida > Ranunculales > Papaveraceae > Papaver > Papaver armeniacum. Next base: position 22,037 of record JAJJWW010004283.1, read on the forward strand.
GTAGTCCAAATTCTCCGAGAGATCATTCGAAAATAGTTCAGACGAGGTTTATGCACTACGGTCATGAAGTCGATATCAAAATTTAAATGAATTAGTATCCCAAGATTAACTAGCTAGCTTTCAAATCTTCGATTAACTTTCAGTTTCGGATGAAGACCATTTGACTTTCTTTATTTGGATTCACAAGTGGAGTTACTTTCGGTTTCCCAGAATCAAATGAATTAGTAGTCCAAATTCTCCGAGAGATCATTCGAAAATAGTTCAGATGAGGTTTGTTCACTAAGGTTCATGACACACTCAATATCAATTAGATGTACTTTTAGTTTTTCGATAAAGAGTAACTAGCTAGCTTTTAATTCTTCGATTAATTTTCAATTTCTTTAAAAAAATCCTTCAACACAAGTTATGGTGAGCATAATCACTCATGGTGACTATGATCCAATAATTTCAATTAAATTATGCAAAATTGAGCACGGTTGGATTAAATTATATGATAATCGGTCATAGAGTGTAACGTCGAGTAATCCTATGAAAAAATTATGGAAATTTTGGTTTAGTTAAATGGAAATACATACATAAATTATTCACATCAAGTATAATCAGTCATAATGTCTATGATCCAATGAATTCTTATTAAATTATGTAAAGCTAGACACAACTGGATTAGCTTAGATGATAATCAGTCATATCTGGTTTGGTAGAGTAATCCTCCGAGTAGAAGTGTGTATATTTTGATTGAATTAATTAAAAATATTTGATTGAATTAAATGGAAACAAATACATAAATTAGTCATAGCTAGCGAGTATAATCCCTCGTAGTGATTATGATCTAGTGATTTTTTCTTTTTTATAAAATTAAGTAAAATTGTACACAACTAGATCGGGGGCTAGTCATCCAAAAAATTGTAGGTGTATAACTTGTATCGTAGTGATTATGATCTAGTGATTTTTTCTTTTTTATAAAATTAAGTAAAATTGTACACAACTAGATCGGGGGCTAGTCATCCAAAAAATTGTAGGTGTATAACTTGTATCGTAGTGATTATGTCTAGTGATTTTTTCTTTTTTATAAAATTAAGTAAAATTGTACACAACTAGATCGGGGGCTAGTCATCCAAAAAATTGTAGGTGTATAACTAGTAGCTAGGCTCCATACCAATTCCATGTAATGACATTTTAATAACAATTAAAAAACTTAAATATGGTAAGAAAAAATGTCGTATATGTTTTGTACACAATTAATAAAATAATAATAACCATGGATGTTTTCTTTGTATATGTCCCCCACTAACAGTGATGAGCCACAGAAACAAAAATGCTAACTTGTTTACACATGGCTTGTATATGTCGTATCTTGAGTCCCCCACTAACAGCAATGAGCCACGTACTAACAAAAGGGTAATAAAAAAGGCTAACTTGTTTACACATGGCTTGACCAAACTAATACATGGAAGCCACGTATTAACAAACATGTAGATCGAAGGGTCCGTCTCACAAAACACGTGAGTATTTTCTCTTTCTTTTTTGCCTTAGAAAACAAAGTTGGGCAGAGCAACAGAGAGAACCTAGGAGATAACGAGGTTCGTGAGATTTTTTCGATTCAAATTAGGGAAAGTTTGTTGAGGAAGAGGGGAATTAGGGGTTATTCATAGAAGATTTAATCTGGAATTTTGGAAATACTATTTCTGCATCGCCGTAGGATGAATATCTGATGAAAACTAGAGTATTGAGAAGGAATGACATCTAGCGGGAATAATCTCGGTCAATTGTTTTTCGATTTTAACCCTGATATTTTCATTCTGGGCGGGATGAAATCGAATGAAAATCCTTTTGGGCGGGATTATTTGCGCTTGGTGTTTTGGAGCATCTATAAATGGAACCCTAAAATCAGTCCAGGGATGTTAAGAGATACACCTTTTTTGGGAGATTATCGGCCCGAGAACAAAAACATCAAGGTATATCATTTTTATGCTTATATCAATGGTTAAATAACTCCCGATCGATCATAATAAGTTATTCTTTTTTATTTACAGATCTACACAGTTCTTCGGATTGATTTGGCTTTTCACTCTCCAGAGACTATTCAGGTCATTTTCTCACCTCATTCCGCTCTGAAATTTTAATTCGGAAAGGGGTTTTCATTAATTTGGGTTTTTGATTTTTTGATTTTTTTTTTAATTTTGTTTGTAGAGTTATTCAATTTCTGAAAATGGAATTTGAGGAAGAGTAAGTTTTCAATCCTCAGCTGTTATATATTATCTCTTTGCATGTTCTATTATTCTGGGTTTTCATTTGTCAGATTATAAATTGATTTTCTTTTTTTTTTGAATTTCTTTTTGTCATTTTTGTGGAATTGTTTATACTAGTACTGATTCTGATGTATTGTTAGTTTCTTCCAATTCTCAGCTGGTTATATATTTTGGTTTTTTTCGGGTAATTGGGGGACTTGGAAATGGTGCAATTTGATTGTACAGTAGGAGTATCAATGTCTAAGTTTTGTTGAACCCTAGTTTTTATTTAAGAGAATCACTTTATTCTGTATTAGCTAGGATATGTTTATTGATTTTGTCCTAGGAAAGACTAATCGTGGCTTGGATGACCTGAGGGATAATAGGTTGTTTATTGAAGATGTAGTCATTTTAGTTGCTTGTTTGCATCTGTGGTACTTAGGGGACTACTCAACACAGGAGTTGATCGTGTTGATGCATAGTGAGGAGTAGATAATAGCTTTTGGAAATGTTTTTTCTAGTGGGGGTTGTTGAATTCACCGGAGTTTTATCTGTTTTGTGGTTGCGGTATCTTAAACCAATCTGAATGAAAAGTTTATGTTTGCAAATGTTACCTTGCTTTGAGGAATACATGGCGATGTGCTTAGGCTTTGTAAAAGGGCATGGTGGTTATAAATTATGTTTGATGGAGTCACTTGAATTAAACTACATTGATGCCTTGAGTGCGTTAGGTTTACTAATTAAGTTGGTGTTTGTTACGCTATATGCCTCTTTCTTTGCAATGTGACACAGAATGTTGTTAGATTAATCGTCCAAATATGTTGTAATTTGTATTTCTGATTCTTACTAGAGAGCATTTTCTCGTAAGGGCATCTTGTTGTTAGTAATATCATCTTTAGGATAATGGTTTAAGGAACTCGTTCTCCTCCAAACATGGATCTGCTTGTTGGATAGGTATCAACGTATGTACGTGGTAGTGAAGTTTCATTCGTGTTAGTGCAGGATCTAACAAATGAATATGAACCTCAATTTTCCTTATAAGCTCAGAGATGTAGTTATTTGTGAACCTAATCTTCTAGGTCTTTCCCAGTTTGTTCCCTTGAAGTGAGTTGGCGGCTCTTGTCATAGCTAAAGATACGCAAATTAACATGTGAACTGAGTCGAAATAGTGATAAGATGGCATTGTCACTTAGTACCTATCTTACTGTCCATGTTACTTATTTTTTACAGTTGAATTATTTGTTTTTCGTAATAATTATGTTTCCGTACAAATTGATTATCCTAATCATGTTCCTAAGCTGGTCTTGGTTCCCCAAAAATTAGTTGTAATAGTAATGTTAGAAATAAGAGAAAAACCTTTCTCAACATCCTAGTCATGTTTGAATACTTTGATTTATTCCCACCCTCCTGATTCTGTTTCCATTTACCCTTATTTTTAATGATATCATGTGAGATTGGTCACTCAATGATGTTGTTTAGGAGATGTATTTGCTTAGTTTTAGTGTTGCTGCTCAAAACTCACTCTTTTATCATATTCTTGCTTAAGTATTACGTATGAGCTCCTTGATTAGATTTGGACATTACAAATTAGCATATTTCAACAGTTCTCTCATAGACTCCAATCTGAGTGTTCTTCTGGTGTATGATTATAAAGTAAACCTTGTTGTTTTATGCAGGATGGAATATCAACAAAATGGGGAGCAAGGAGAGCATTCCAATTCCGAAACTACTGGTGATTTTTTTGTTTGTTTGTTTGGGTATTGTTATGTTTAGATGTATTTTTAGTTAACCGTGTACAAAATGCTTATGTTACTCTCTAAGCAGTTGTTGTCCATCGAGAGAAAAAGGTGCGAGGTGATACCACTTTTGCATCTTTCATTGGAAAGAAAAAAGAGGACAAAGAAAGGGAAATGGTTGATTGGGATATGAATAAAGATAGACCTTGTGGAAAAAACCAAGCGAAATATTCCGGTGTCATTGGTGTGTTTCTCAAACAATCTCGCCGTTGGAACTGGGAAAACCCTTGGAATTTGCAAGATGACAACGCGAACTTAAGGTGAACATACTCTGCAGTGAACTTAAGGATTGTTTGTGTGACTTGTGAACTGAATGGCATTTTTTTTTATTTTATTCATTTCAGGATTTGTTTGCTGTTGATGAATGTCATAAACGAGGTACCCTGTCTATTGCTGGTGCAATATTTAAAGACAAGAAGGGTAAATGGAAAAGGAAACACTATAAGCTCACAAATACACATGCAATGAATCTGAAAGATAAACCCAATTCGTTAACCGAAGGGCAGTGGAAGTCTCTTGTAAAACTTTGGGATAGTGAAGCGCATCAAGTAAGTTCACACATCTAAAATGTTTGCATTTAAGTTCTGTTAAAACATTTATGTGTAATTAATTTTGACTTGTGTATCCGTAAGACACTATCCAAGAAAAATGCCATTAGTAGAAGCCAACAGAAAACGAAGCACACAATGGGAAAGAAAAACTACTCTCGATGCGAAGCTGAAATGGTATGTAGATGCATGTATTTTCAACAGTGCTTAAATGGCGTTTCTTTCCTTTAGCATGTTTAGCACTTGTTGGTCATCATGTCTGGATTAACTGCTAGTGGACATTGGATAGTGCTAAACCAGTTTTTTCTTCTATTAAGTTTCTTCAGAATTCTAATCATATAATTCTATTGCGTACCATTAATCATTATGTGGTTGAATTTGTTTAGGCTCAAGAGAACGGAGGGAACCCACCAACTGATGGTGACGTGTTCATTAAAACCCATATAAATAAAGTCAGTGGAAAAGCTTTGGACCCATTTTCACAAGGATACATTGTAAGTCTATTGTAACGGTTTCCTAGCAAAGTTCACGAATTTGCTGCTTATAGAAGACCCTTTTGCTTATTTTATTTTTTTCCTGATATACATAGGCCCAACTGAGGGAACAATCCGGGTTGGATGAGAATGGGTTGGATGAAGATGGTAACCAACAATCAATCAGTAATAAAGTCTATGCAAATGTAGTACCTACAAACAAACATAAACGTATAAGAGCTCAAAAATGCCATCTGGAATACTCGAGAAATGACGATTTTGAGAGAGAAAAGGAAGAGCGCGAGGAAGAATTTAAGAGGCAAATGAAAGAACGAGATGCAGAATGGGAGAGGCGAATGGAAGCGCAAAATGAGCAGTATAACATGCGTCAGAACCAAATGATGGAATATGTCAAATTATGCAGACCAGACCTATTTACGAGATCGGGGCTACTCTCAGGACCTTCAGATCACCTCTACAGAACTGGGGAGCATCATCACAGACCTTGGGAGCAACTTATTCATGGGACGACGCCTTTCACACCTTTGGAGAAACGCCGAAGACCTGGAGAGCAGTCTGGCATACCAGAGGAGCAACGTTTTGGACCTTCGCCGCGTTACAGGTCTGGGGAGCAGCCCAGCAGGCACGGGCCGACGAATTTCATACCTTTGGAGCAGCCTTAGAAGACTGTGGAGCATCGGAAGACCGGAGGAGCAACCTTTTGGACATGCGAGCAGACAGGGCCGGGGAGAATCCCAACATAAACGGGCGACGACTTTCATACCATTGGAGCAGCGCCAAAGGCACGGGGAGCATCCTGGCAAGGCGAGGAGCTACTCTTTGGACTGCGGAGCCGCTTTACATATCCGGGGACCATCTCAACAGAGACCTCAAAATGATTGTAAGTCTCTCTTCCTTGATAATAAAGGTATTTGTTGATGTTCCATTAGACATGAAGATTCGATTCTCTACTTTTGTTGATATTCTTTTTGCTCGGTGGTCTTTGTTTTGGTTTGTTTAGCAGGTTCGCAGGGAACATGAACAGACGTCTGGGATTGGATATCTAGGCCGTCTGAGAGTTGATTTAACATGGACTAGGCCAAGTTTGAATTATTAGGTTACTTTAGTTTTGATTGTGTAATAATTTTTTGTTTCCTTGTGGTTAAGTGGGATTCTCTATGCCTTGTGACAACTACTTTTATTTAATGGAATAATTCTTTATTTGTATTCACTTTTTGACAATGTTTTACTTGTTTTTTGTTACCCTTTATAATTTAAAACATAATATATAAATAGCAAGTAAATCGGGATATGAGTTTTAGCTACATACTGAGCTATGACATCAGGTTTGCCTTGCCGCACTCATAGTCACGGCAATGGTGTGGCAAAGTAATTTTAATGGTGTGGCAAAATAATTTTTAAATAAAATGTAATTTAAATTAATTTATATTAAATAATAATGAATGTTTTTGCCTCATGTTATTGCCTCACCAATTAGTGTGGCAAAAAAATTAAAATAAATAATTAAAATTTAAAATAAAGAAAAAGGGAAAATAGAGATACCTATTGCTTCGTACTATTGCCTCACTATTTGGTGTGGCAAGAAATCCATCTATTGCTATTTGTGCCTTAAAGGGGTGGCAACTATTTCTTGCCACCCAAGCTGTTGCCAGGTGTGGCAAAATATTTTTATGTGGCAAAAAGATATAGCCACACTAAATATGGGTTGTTGCCACATTTGGGACATGTTGCAATACACCCCTTCTCTTGTAGTGATAGCTGACACGGATGTGATGGGAGCCGCAGATAGCTGTCTGATACGAGCAAGCATCCCAACCACCCGTATTAAGTACTCTAGCCATAGGGTACGTGTCGAGTAACCTGTGGAAGAGCAAGCATCGACCCAGCGTTATCAAGAGCAGCCGCTGGGAACATTGGTACAAAGCGAAGAAACCAGCGGGATCAGCACAGAGAACAAGAAGATAAGATTCAAACGGTCTCTGACGGTGGACCCCGCGTATCTTCCCTATAAATACCCCTCTTCACTAATAGAAAGGGGGTCGACCAGTTTTCTATTAACTAGAGAAGATTATAGGAAAGAGAGATATGAAGAGTAAGTATGAAGGATATTTCCCTTTTAAGCATCGTTATTCACTTAAAGTCATTCGACTACCCCTGTAATTCCTCTATACGTAGTGAAACACCAATCCCGTGGATGTAAGCCTTAGTGCTGAACCACGTAAATCACTGTCTTATTTACATTTCAGCACCGTATTTCTTGCTATTAGTAGTATACTTTATGATATGTGCACCGTAACCACGTAGAATCGCTGAATCAATTCCCCCTTTACTAGACAATGACGAGTCCGAAGACTCTGAGTCAATGAGTCATCGTCTTTAGCATTATTCCACTTCTGTTCTTAGTCTTGCAACGTCGGTATTTACAAATGCAAATATTGTTCGTGAACACGGGGATGCCATCGTAATTCTTGTGTTCACAAAGCCACCTCTGGGAAACAACAAAAACTAGAACAAAAGCAAAAACTCACACTAAGAAGATCTCTTCTTAATTTGAGACCTTTAACCCTTCCTAGAATCTCTTTGTTATCTTTATTTGGACTTCCGTTCCATTGTTGTTTATGAAGTTCTCTTTCTAATCTCTTGGAGTCCTTTTCCTCTACTGAGTTTTTCAAGAATGTGTCTCTAGCTCCCACCTTGTTGATTAGGAATCTACTTTCACATGTGAAATCATTGTACACCAAAATTCAATCCAACTTACTTGAGTAATGTATTCTCTAATATGAACCATCTATTTAATCAAAAATCTTAATCACAACCTTCATAGCAGATGGAGCGGCTCCTTTGCCACCGGGTTGACCGATCGTTTTTAAACTTAATTAGCACACATTTAGTTATGCTCACTAAGAAGGCACTACAAGTGATGTGATATACTATTCCTTTTTAATTATCACAAAATTGGTTAAAAAGACCAAAATCAACAATTCCTGGGTGAAAAAGACATCTAGATTTTGATATTGTTTAAATGGACAAAAATATAAAAATAGCCAGGATGTAACCAGTTTCATCCTACCCATTTTCAAATTCTTTTTCTTATTTTTAATTTATATCAGGATGCATCCAGTTTCATCCTCGCTATTTTTTAAGTTTAAGCCAGGATGAATCCAGTTTCATCCTTGCTATTTTTTTTTTATCCATTTCACCCATAAAAATTTTTACTCGTGCATTAGAACCATGTTTTAAAAATATTTGGACAAATGACCCATTTTCTGTTTAATTATCTAGCAATTAATAATTTGAAATGTACTATATATTCCTGGAAATTGTTGTTCCTCTTAGGCCATTTGCATCTATCAAGATCCCGATTTACCGATCTCGGTGTTTTGAGTTGTATGAATTGTCAACTGTATATCATATATAGTGTTTTTTCTTTAACTACCACAAGACGCAAGATCAAAATGATGAACGACTATGTCGACCTATGGCTATGGTTGCAACCGACAGCCCAAGTTGCCACAATGTTTTACTGCCCACCATTACTATAGATTACTTTTTCTTACGTTAGAGCAATTTCTATGGAATGAACAACCTTGAATTCTGTTCATTTTGCTCCCAGTATGGAATCAACAAAGATGAAAAACGGTGGTCAAACTAACAAATTTTATGATTTTTGCATTGCGGTCCAACATGAGACATAGCCCAAATAGCATTAGAAGGAGGTTCAAACTATTTCAACTATCAGGCTTAGTCCTATGGGAGAGATATTTAGCTGCTAGATTGGCCATCCACGTCAGATTGAGCAACCTCCTAAGTCCTATGGGATGGCCAATCTAGCAGCGAAACGCCTAACCATTCGGCTTTAAACGCCTAATCGTTCGGCGTTTCTCTCTCTTTCTTTTCCTCTCTCTCCACCTTTTTCATTTCTCTCTCCACGATTTTATTTTTTTAAAACAATTTTTTTATCTCTCTCTACCTTTTCCTCTCTCTCTCCCCCACTTTTCTCTCTCTCTCTCTACCTTTTCCTCTCTCTCTCCATCCACTCCACGTTTTTTTTTTTTTTTTTTAATTTTTTTCCATCAACGCCGAATGGTTCGGCGTTTGTGTAACTTTTGAAACAGACTGTTCGGGCGCTTCAAATTCGTTGATAGTGAAACTCTGAGCAAATGCTAGGAGAGAGAAGTAGCCAGATTGAGTGTTAACTTTTTTCTCACAATTATTTCATGATTTGCAACACTTTTTGGCCAATCTAGCACTCCAAACTCTCCCATAGGACTTAGCCTCATGAGTTCAAGGAATTCGAGTAGAAGGTAGAACAAGATAGAAGAAGGGACCGGGCTTGGGAATAAGGCAACTTTGAAAAATCGTCTTTCTCGAGAACAATACTCTCCGTGAACACTTTAAAGATAATGAACAAGCTACTCTCCATGAACACTTCAACAATGCATGCTCGACAACTTGTTGTATGGACTAGAGAAATGAATAAGGCGGGACAACAAGTCCCTGAACAACCTGGCCATTATGAGAATGATAAAGACAATGACGATGCTGATGATGTCTCGAAAGAAGACGAAGATAAATACTGCCTTGACTAGATGTAGCTAATTTTTATTTTTATTTAGTAGTTAAGTTTAATTTTAATATTTCCTTAACTTATCAATTAATTTAAATAGTCTCACTGCATACATCTAATTAAAATAAACAACATGAAATTGAAAAACGTTTATCAGCCTCGGCCTCGGCCACTCTGGTTTTGACGCCCCCGCGCATCGTCTCTTGCTCCTTTTATAGCCCAAAGGTGCTTAGTTAGATCTTCCCTTAGCTTCTCATAGAGTCTCTGGATTTGGATTCTGTCGATGGCAAGTATATATATTCTTGTCGGACGACCATCCTACACCACAAGCCTCGGCCTCAAATCTTCATCTGAAAATTAGTCCAGGTTGGGTCATGTTTGGTTTTCTCAATAACCATGGTATGCAGAATGATGCATGTTAGCATAATTTTTTTGCATTTATTGGAAATCAAAAAAGCGTGTAGGGGATTGGGTTGATTTAGGTTGCAGCCGTACCGCCAGTCTTCATTGGTTCTTCGACGTGCAATTAGTTAAGTCCTTTTTTCTATGGTCCGTATAAGGTGATCGAGAAGATCGGAGTTGTGGCTTATCGATTGGAACTTCCAGATGACTCCAAAATACATCCCGTATATCATGTTTCATATCTTAAGAAGTGTTTGGTTCCCCTACAACAACTTCAACAACATCTTCCTCCTGTGAACATGAATCGGAAGTTCAACCTTATCCCGAAACTGTTTTAGAATTATTCGTAAAGAAAATCTGACATTTCGCAAATTGGTGGTCCAGTGGAAAGGGACTTCTGCAGAAGATGCTATTTGGATGAATTATAATAAACTGGTGCACCGTTGTTATCCGCAGTTTAACCTTGACGACAAGGTTATTCCAAGAGAGGAGGATTGATACGTCCTTGGTTGCTGTACTATTCAACGTAATGCACATATCCTATATATGTGGTGTGGCTAGGATGTGGTCGGGACAAATATATGGCCCTTCTTTAATTGTTGACACGTCGTACAAAGTAGGAAAAGACTTGAAAGGCAGTTTTATTATATGACGGCTTATCATTTTTCATTTTTTAACTTCCTACTTTTTCTCAAAAAGTATAACAATATAGGAGATTTGGAGGGAACAAGTTTTTTAGTTAAATAGGTGTTGAAATATGAAAAGGGGCCACATACAAAATGTGTGTGGCCCGACCACATTGTCCGGGTGCTATATATATTAGAATTCGGTTATTTTATTTATTTTTTTTTGAAGGAAAGACGGGTTTTAACAACCCGAAATTTTCGGTTATTTTATAAATGTTTATAAGATCAGTGAAGTAGTTATATTAACTGCCCGAACCTATTTGTTATATAGCTATCTTTTACCTAAGATATAATGATTTGCAGACTAATATGTTTCTTTAACTTCTGAATTCTTCTTTGCAGACTAATATGTTTCTTCAACTTCTGAAGTCTGCTAATACACTACGGTGGTATAACATGGAGATTCATGGCGGAAATGATTAGCTTCCCGCGAGTTAGATCCCACGGGCTATCCCGTGAAATGGGATTGTGAGACGGAGGGGTGGGTCCCACCCTTAACCCACCCCTATAATCCGCCGGGTCAGGGGGGCCCTGTTCTTTGTGTCATGCGGGATGGACCTCGGGAATCAACACGCCGTCAGTGTATCATCGCCGAGATTCATGGTATTGATTTAAGATTCTCTCCATTGAAAATGACATACACATACGTCCTTGTTAGTTGGTACTGATTGTTTAATATCTATCCACCATGAGTCACGTCTGTGCAGGCTCTTGGATTTTTGTGTAAAAGAATAGTAGTCTTGAATCCAACCACATGACTCAAAATCAGCAATCTCCCTTTTCAATTGTATCAGCCTATCAGACACATATTGGTCAACGTAGAGACCCAAAAGCAAAATTCGTTGCCAAAGCTAAGCCAGATGAAAGAAAGAAAGATGAAGAAATCCAACAACAACAACAACAACAACATAAAAAAAAAAAAAAACGCGACCTTTTGGCTCGAAAAGAAAAAAAAATTAACTTTGCAGCTTTCACTCACTGGAGGCCAATGATAATTTTTCTTCTGAAGCATCTAGCTTACTTGTGTATGTGGTATTCTCTTATATCATGATCCGGATTCGCTGATCTCTCCGTTCAAGTAATATGAGTTTTCTGTCAATAATGCACCATATATATATACAGTAGTATTTTGACTACCACAACACACGATGACCAAAATGATGAATGACTAGTATGTCGACCTATGGTTGACAACCGATGGCCCAAGTTGTCATAACGTTTTAATCGAGTCTTTCTTACGTCAAGGACTAATTAGGATATGCAACTCAATCACAACCATACATTCAGACGTGCCAATTAATGGTATATGTCTTGTTGATTACTTAATTTAGAAAATGATTCTTATAAAATGGAGATGAAGTCAAACTCTCTGTAAATATCCCACCTATCTTTCAATACCCATCCGTTCTTGTTGTCTTTCTAAAGAAAATGGGAAATGCTATAAGGTATATAGCTCATGAGGCAATTCATCATCATCATGCACATGGATCAACAGCTACAACTGCTGGTGTTTCAGCTCTAGCTCATGATCTGAATCAGTTTGAGCTCACATCTGAGGTACAATTCAGAAGCTATAGCTGCAATTTACAAGATTAATTTACTTCTAATTTCATTTCTTGATTTTGGATCAATAAATAGGTTCCCGAAGGACTTAGTCCGGTTGTTGTATCATCAAAGAAAGCTCAAGCTAATTGGTAATACTTCGATCAGATTGTGTTTGATTTTAAAAGCAAACAATTCAAGAGATTTTTTCTCCTAGTGTTTGGCCATAATTGATCTAAATGGAATGAACTTGATTACATTACGCAGTTTGAAAATTTGTGTTTGTAAAATATTGAAAGGTACACCAAACTACTTGAGACATGGAAAGAAGCAAAACCGGCACCGGAAACACCGGAACAAGTGTCTGCGCTTGTCATTCAGACCTTAAAGCATCACAAAAAGGATGATGTAGAGGTACTAAATATATTGATGTCTACAGACATTATGCTATTGTGAAGCTTTTAGTAGAAGAATATAATTGCTAAGGGGTTATGGTTTTTGGTGTAGGGATTTTTGAAGTTTTACGGACTTCCGCTTCAAGATAATCCGCAGGTTGAAAGTCCTAATCCTGTCGTGATAAATCCTACTTCACGACCCGAAGGAGTGAAGTTTGAATTACACACTTCCGGTGAGATCGTATCCCTTGATTAAAATTAAATTTAAGGTTAGATGTAATGTAATATCACAATGTTAACATACTTTTTGTATTCTAGGTGGATGCAAAAGCTATTCCTGATGGGGATACCATAACTGTCTATGTTAGCGCTGCGGACCTCAGAGAAGCACCCAATGTGCCCAAGGCTGTACATATTGCAGCGTCACAGCGAGCGAAAGCACGTGCATCCAAGGATTAACCAAAGGCAGATGCACTTCATAAGACCATTATTGAGGCTGGTTATAGGTATTGCTCATTCCAACTTGTGTTTCCACTCGGTTATAACTACCACTGCAATTTGTTCTTATTTATGGTTTTCTTGCTATGCGTAGAGTACTAACTGGTTCCAACGATGAGGATATCCTTGCCAAAAAGTACCGGGTTCGACTGAGGTAAACACAGTCTAATCTTACTTGATTACTGTACTTAGAATTGTGGGTGTCCATATTGATATGATTTCTAACTTCTGTGGAGCGTTTTTATTAAATCATAAAACAGTGGAATTGATTGCCCAGAGAGTAAAATGCCCTACGGACAAGAAGCAAAGCAAGAACTTATTAAGCTGGTTCAAGGCAAATGCTTGCTAATTCACGTCTATACTGAGGATCGTTACGGTCGACTTGTAGGAGACATTCATTGCAATGGAAAATTTGTACAAGTACACATACTAGTGGTTCTCTTCATTTTCCTTTCCAAATTTTATTATTGTTTCTGATTTTTGTATCTTGCCTTCCCATCCCTACAGGAAGTGATGCTCAAGAAAGGGTGTGCATGGCATTATGCAGCGTATGACAAGCGCCCTGAACTCATAAAGGTTAGTAGATGAATTCTCCTCGATCCAAAAGTTCGATTTATACTCAAACCAACCGTATGTAATACTCATATTGCTAATGATTGTTAATGAAATTAGTGGGAGAATGCGGCTAGAGCTAAACAGGTTGGATTATGGGCGTCACCGAACCCAGAAAAGCCATGGGAATGGAGAAAAAACAAACGCGACGGAAACTGCTAACTTGTATTACTTTATATGAGAAGTCCAATCTGAAATTGTAAACGTATATTGCCATTGTTGTAAAAGTAGGTTATTGGTTCCAGAAAGCACCGATAAGGCAGATTGATATCTAGGCTGTAGAGTGTTATGTTTTCAATAAACGGCTTGAGGAATTGGAACACAATGCGTCATTGTAGAGGTGTAAAACGTGCCGGCCCGGCACAGCCCGGCACACAAAGTCGCGTGCTTCACGTGCCATGTGCCGTGTTGTGCTGTGCCAACGATTTAAACGTGTTGTCTGTCTTTGTGCTTTACTAGTCAAAAGCTAGGCACAAAGATACAACCCACGGCACAAAGACACGAATAAACGTGACGTGTTGCGTGCCGCTTTAGCACACGTGCTATAAACAATTTTAAATCACTTAATGTATAAATTAAGTCAGACATTATCACAAAAATTTAATTAGACAACATATCATTTGAAATTATTTCAAGTGAAATTAACAAGTTTATTCAATAAAAAGAAATAGCCCATCAAATATAAAATTGGATTATTGTCATTTAAATTAATGTTCTAGTTAAATATAGGTGATGACATTATAACAACGATATTGAAATAAATTTTCCAAATATTAAGGTATTATATGTGTTGTTATAAATAAGCCAACATAAAATGTTAAAAACTAGCTAGGATAGTGACTCTTTTGTGAAATATACAAAAAATGTGATGTATTATGCCTTGTTATATGGTGTATTTGTACATGTTATGACGTGCTCTCTTAACGTGATGTCTTTGGGATGGGCCACGTGCTTATCCGTGCTGCGTCTTTGTCTTTGTGCCATCGTGCCAATTAGTCAAACCAAAGACGTCCCATTTAACTAACGTCTTTGCCGCGTCTTTGGGCTAAGTCACGTGTTGGGTGGGTGTGCTCAAATTTTAGCATCTTTGTCTTGAAATTTGTCTCGTCTTGGCACAGCCCAATTTACACCTCCACGTCATTGAGACTTCATATTGTACAAACATATAAGTTGGCTATATCTTTTGGGTGATTACACAAACTTGTAATTCTAAACTGAAAATAAATATGAATTTTGTTGTTTAGCACTACTAATATCTTAAAAAGTAGTGAACGGTTGTCTAGTACAATGGATTTACTCCATGACCAGAAAATATACCTTGTTGCCCGAAAATTATTGTGCGGCCTCTGCAGTGCCGGCACTGTGGGGTATACATTCTATCGAAAGAAGTATGGTACATTCTACCATTTGTAATTTGTTGGGCCTTATGTGGGGAAAGAAATAAATTAGGAGATGTGAAGTATGATGTTAGGATGACATGTGAGTTAATTATTTAGAAATCCTCTAGTCCATCCTCTAGTTTTAGAGGTTCTTGTAGAGGATTTAGGGAATTTTGAATTTTATATTTTGTAAGGATGTTTTCCTACACCAACCACGTTGGAAACACATCACAATCCATTGGAGATGATCTTAATAATGAAAGTTTAACCCCCTTTATCAGCAAAAGAGAAAAGAAAAAAAATGCATTGTGACGCCACAATTAACCAGAATCTATCATGTGATACAAAGTTTATTTCATGACTAGTATTTGTTATTTCGACCAAAACCTCTCATGTGACCTTGGTCATTGATCTAATTAAAATTTATCCATTAGTTTTTAATTACCAAGAGTCCAAGACAAGACTAATGAGCAATGGCTTGTCCATTGTGGACCTAATTAAAATTTATCCATTACTGCGCCTCGGGTGGCCGGACACAGCCGAATGTGGACTTCCCAACTAATATTCCTCCTACACGTTAACTATATACTGTAAGACATGAAACCCAATCAAGTCCCAACACGTGTCTTAACTTTCTCTCATTGGTTACTTCTCTGCAAATTCACAAAAAAAGAAAAAGAGATTCCCAGGAAGGAGAAAAATTGAAGTCGGTTAGATCTCTTGATAGATTTCCTACCTAACCATCAAATCTCATTTCTTTTAGCTTTCAGGGTTCAGTTGTATTTTATTTTCTTTTGGAGATCATCATTTCCTCATTTCTGGTTTCATTTTCACAAAAATTCCAAGAGATCATGGGGAATGCTCTAAGGTTTTTATATAGAAATTGTTGCGAACCAACAACTCAAGAGTCAATAAATCAATATCAATATGGTGGTGTTCCTCCCACAGCTACTGCTACTACCACTGCTGGTGGTGTTTCAGCTCTAGCTCATGATTTAAATCAGTATCAGATCACTTCTCAGGTAAACATTTACGAATTTAGTTTTTCTTGATTTATATAGTGGCTTAGAACAACGGGTACCTCTTTGTATTGCATAATTAACTAACTTTTTTCTTTTTTGGATCTGCAGGTTCCTGAAGGACTTAGTGAGCTGGTTGTATCTTCAAAGAAAGCTCAAGCTAAATGGTACTTATTAACCACTTCTTATTTTGTTTGTTAAATGGAATTGATTGCCCAGAGAGTAAAATGCCCTATGGACAAGAAGCAAAGCAAGAGCTTATTAAGCTGGCTCAAGGAAAATGCTTGTTAATTAAGGTGTACACTGAAGGGCGACTTGTAGGAGACATCCATTGCAATGGAAAATTTATTCAGGTAACATGTACCTCTCATTCTAGAGGATCTCTTGGTTATATCCATTAGACTAAACATCTTAATTTTTTTTTTCAAATATCATTTTTGTGTACCTTCACTTCCTACAGGAAATAATGCTCAAGAAAGGGTGTGCATGGCATTATGCAGCCTATGACAAACGCACCGAATCTAATTGTACTCATAGTATTGCGAATGACTGTTGCTGAAAATTAGTGGGAGAATGCGGCTAGAGCTAAGCGGGTTGGGTTATGGGCGTCGCCGAACCCAGAAAAGCCATGGGAATGGAGAAAAAATAAACACGATGGAAACTAACTTGCAAAGTTCCATTGCCATTGTTGACAAAGTATGTTATTGGTTCCTGTAAGCAGTGATAAGACCATGTTCAGTTTTCGCATAAAGGATTGGGGCACGGCAAAATGTTGCATTATAGAGACTCTACGGAAAAATATTATCAGGAACCGGTTGAAAAAAAAAAAAAAAAAAGTTGGTTCCCCCCAGGATCGAACTGGGGACCTTCTCCGTGTAAGAGCAAGGGCTATGGAGTGAGTGTTCTCATTCAATATGAATGAGTATCGCTGGATTTGCTCAAATTAGGTGCTACTATGGAGTGAGAATGCTTACTCATTCATCAATAATCACTCATACACTCATTGGATCGAATGAGTGAGCGAAAGTGGACACTAAGCAGCCGTTTGTAAGAAAATCATATTGAGCGGCTAATGATATGCCTCTCAAACATGTTTTCAGAGTTTTATTATTTTAAAACTCTTAGATGCGGGACCCACATTAGGTTTTATTATTAAAAAAAAGGAAAAAAGCTACGACGAGGCATATATTTAGCCGTTTGGAGAGAAAAGGCGGATAAACATCAGCCGCTTAGTCTGTTAAATTAGAGTTCCATGGTCAGAAAACACTCTTTCACTCAGTCTCTCACTCAATTTGGCAGTGAATGAGTGTTAAAAACACTCACTCCATAGCCCTTGCTCTAAGGAAGACGTGATAACCAACTACACCACTAAACCTTTTTTGTCTTTTCACAACTATTAATATATTTTTACATTTCTTTTGATATATTCAACTTTCTTAAACTTAATCACAAGCATCATAGCAGACTAGATAGTAACCCGTGCTCCGCACCGGGAAATGATATATTTTGTAGGCTGAGAACTTGAGATTATTATCAAAAACCCACCACAAACTGCCGTTATGGAAAATTGATAATGCGTTGATTTGCTGCAAGATAGTTTCAACTAAAATACAAATTCTAGATTTATTCGGTGTCAATAATTTGGCTTTTGGCCATACCCCAAATAAAGGCATAGTTCAAGCTGTAATCAAATTTTAGAGAGTACTGTATGCAATAAGATATTGGGTGCTAAAGTAGTCAAAAGCAAAAACAAATTTTTTGTGCTAATAGGCAACAGTCCCACAAATTGGACATCATAACAAATACATGAACATCAAATGTACCGCAGTGCGGTTAAAAATATCAAACAAAACAAACCCACCAAAGGGCTTCATGATTCTTACATTGTTTGCGCAGGTACAAAAGAATTTGACATTCTAATGATGAGTATCATGAATTTAACATTCCAATGATGAGTATCATAAGAAAGTTCTCCTCCCTGGCCTACTATTCTAGGTTTATGGTCTTTCCTCAAATAAATATGACGTTCATCATGGTAACGAAATTTCACCATACACAATCCAATCTTGGTTATCGAGCACTTAGGAGTTGTTGTACATCATCTGAGCATTTTAAGAGAAAGAGCCCCTCTCATTAAGATGCAGAACAGACTGGCACTAAGGAAATTAAAATGTTATTAGTGCGATGCTCTCATGGTTATGGGAACAAATTCAAGAAATATTTGTGTATACTGACATGTTCAACAGTCCTAAGACCATGTAAGATATAAATGTATCATTCCATATTATTATTTATATGAGCATCAGTAAGTTAAGTGCATGTTTAAACTCCACGATGTTGGAAGATCAAAAATTTGTAATCAAAAGCTAGAGTTCAAATTAGGAATAAATTAATTTTTCAAATTAATCAGTTAACACCTATGCATATTTAGGAATGAATGAATTTTTCATGATCAGGATACAAACCTAATAGGATTCAGTATTCAACAAAAGAGACAAACTTGCCTTGCTGAAACTGACCGGAGGAGGATGCATTTCTTCTGAAGTAAGTGGAGGCAAATTTTCATTCCGTCTATCTGGAGACAGTGAGCCACAATTGAAGAAGAAACAACATTTCCAAATGTTCAAAGAGGTAATTAGAAATATTATGACACAAACTCTCCTGGCAAAAAGGTTCAGTTTACTTATAAGCTAAAATAGCAACCCAAATTACGTTAACATATAACCTTTTGGTTAATCCTATGTACATCGAACATGTGAGCAAAACAATGAAAGAGAGTCAATATATATAATAATTGAATCCATACAGCATAAATTATATAAGGGTACAATTATAATTCACAAAAGGTACTTATTCTGACTATTTGAGTTTTTAAATTTTGGGACTTGGACTGATCCAGTAAACAAATTTGAAGCTGGCAAGCAAAAACAAAAATGGTGTACGCCAAACTAAATGAAGTTGCGTACTTAAAATGAGATACTTAACCACAGTTCGAATAAAACTTGTAAGAAGGAAGAGGTTCTCACCAATCTACGAAGGAGGTAAAATAATCTAACTTTCCCGGTGTGTCCATCACTTGAGCTTTTTACTTGCTTACTTTCTTCTGAAGTTTGAAGTCCTAAACTGGGCGTCCTCTTTGGGTATTCTAGAATAATATACACTTTCTTTCCTTTCAATTTTGCGATGATGAGATGCATAAGCATGTGGCCTGCACCCAACCATGGTTGCCACGTTGAATTTTCTAAGGAAAAGTAAAGCATAATTAACGTTGAAAACTCTTCCACAAAGATCAACATTTTCCGTAGTAACAGAAGCATCACAAAATGAAAAGATTTAATAATTGTATTTTTATACCTTAATTCATCAAAACAAAATCAAAACCGAAACTAATAACTAAAAGGAAAACAGAAAAGAAAGTAATAACAAAGAAGTAGAAAAATGGTTACCTGCATCTTAGAATCATTCTTACCGATGGTATCACAGAACAGTTGAGTGAAAACTTGCCATGAGTTTGTATGTGGCATTTCCACATACATTAAAAGTGTGTAGTATTTGCCCTATGAAAATAACCAAATCTATGAGTCAAATCTATGTTAGATTCAAATAGCGTTCTATCCAAATTTGGAAACTAAAAAGAGTGAATTGGGCATAGAAGCTGTAGCATGTCAAATGCGTAGACTGTAAGAAAAAAAAGTATCCAGTTAAAAAAAATTTTGCATCTAATTCATTAGAAAAACTACCCATCGTAAAAATTTAGAAAGTTAATCCTATATTAGAGCCAAAAGAAGGCCTTTGGGATTAATAAATGGGATTAAGAAAGATATCCTCAATATAAAAGCTTAAAGTGACAAAAAACTAAAAACCCTAATTAATAAATATGGGGGAAATCGATAAGAAAACAAAAACAATAGATGAAAGAGTTATCCCAAATGGGATTGGGGAATAACAGTTTCAGAGAAATAGTTGATCCACGAACTGTGGATGAAGAATGAAAGTGGGAATAGTTTTCAAAGGTAAGACCGCACGAAGATGGAAGTGGGGAGGAGTTGGTCGATTAGAAGTGGGAGCAGTTTGGTAACCGACGGTGTAAGTAGGGTGTAATAAACTTTATTTGGTATAATTGTGGGGCTACAATCAACCAGAGAGCTCTAATTCTCAATACTCCCATAATAGTTGTCCACGTCAGCTTATTGTGGGGCCAAAATGAATGAGAATTGAGTATTGAGTTTCCATTATCATCTTGTTAGATAGATGGGGCGGCGCCTTTGCCACCGGGTTGGCCGAATGTTCTTAAACTTAATTAGCGTCCACCATTTATGCTGTCATTAAGAAGGCACTAGGGGTTATGCATGCAGTATTCTTTTCTAATTATATACTACTAATTAATAATTTGAAATGTTCGATATGTTCCCGGAAATTCTTGTTTGGACATTTGTATCTATATGCATCAGGATCCCGATTCACCGATCTCTGTGTTCTGAGTTGTATGAGTAGTCAATTAGTGCTTTTTTTTAAACTGCCACAGGGCACAAGACTAAAATGATGAATGCCTAGCCTTCTGTCGACCAATGGTTAACCGATGGCCAAAGTTGCCCCAGTGTTTTACTGCCCACCTTAATGAATGGAGGACTCTTTCTTACGTCAAGGACTAATTAGGACATGCAACTCAATCATACAGTGAGACGTGCCAAAGGGTTGTCTTATTGGTTACTTAATCTGTTGAAAATGATTCTTATATATGTTTAAGTCAAACTAAATATCCTACCTATCTTTCAATCCCCATCCATTATTTCAAGTATTCATTCCCTTGTTGTCTTTGTATATTTTAAGTTTCTCCAAATTCTTTTCATTTTCACAAAAGAGAATGGGATATGCTATAAGGTATTTAGCTCATGAATAAATTCATCATCACCATTCACATGGCGCTTCATCCACAGCTGCTAGTGTTTCAGCTCTTGCTCATGATCTGAATCAGTTTGAGCTCGCATCTGAGGTTGTAAAATATGGCACAGTAAATGAAATAATGATATTGAAATTATTGTCAGATATTTTCAGATAACCAATACAGACAGATTTGGACAATATTAATATGAGAGAGCCAGAGAGGTACAACTGTATTGGTGTGACTCGTCAAGTCAAGCAGACTTGACTTGACATAATATTTCTAACACACCCTTGCAAACTGATACAGGCAGACTGTGAAGTTTGAAAAACTAAACAAAAACAAGAAAGCAACACCCCTGAGACCAGGTGCAAAACTAAAAGATGAAGTAATAGTTCCAAGCAACTGAAGCAAATCACTAAGCAGCTTGATCTTTAATCTGCAATGGATATACTCCGAGCCGTATTCATTCTTCGGCCCGAAAAACAAAAAAATACCATGGGAAATGTCTCGTCTAGCCAATATCATTGTTGTACGATGATAAAATTATTGGATGATAATAAATATCATCGACCTTAGCTCGAAACTCGTCAACACCAAACTCTTTACCAAATTACAGTAAAACCTCTATATAAGAATACTCTATAATAGAATAAACTCCATAAATGAATAAAAACTCTAGTCCGGATTTGGCTTGATCTTTGTAAAATTTACCATTATATAAGAATAAACTTCATATCAGAATAATTTTATACGGTCGCAATAATATTCTGAAACAGAGGTTTTACAGTAATCAAAAAAGATAAAGGAAAAAAAATCATCTCGTCTAATGTGTGCGGCAGAGCCGGCCTGAGGGTGTGCAGGGTGTGCGACCGCACGTGGCCCAACTCTGGTTAGGGCCATTTTTTACTAGCGGACACCTTAATACCCAAGCCCATCTCATTTGCAGAATTAAAATTTTGACAAAACAAACCTAGAGAGAGATTCGACCTGGAGAGACCAATGATTAGGATCTATAAAATTTTGTCAAATGCTCCTAATTATAATTTTAGTCGGTATAATATAGAACTTAGTTTTAAATTTGAAAACCCTTTTTAGTTATGAAATGTGAGAGTATAATATAGAATTTAGTTTAAATTTGAAACCTTTTTAGTTACAAATTGTGAGATTAACGTTATACTTATTTTTAAAATTTATGTACGCAAACTCACATCTAATCTTTAATTCAATATTCAAAATGCTATTTAGTATCTAGAATTTGAAAACGAAATAGTTATCTTACGAATGCAAACCATAGTGATGTTCAAAAATATTTTTCGCATACTTGTTGAGTGCATATATGATGAGGACTAGTGATGGACTCAAATGCTGCATAAGTCAAGTTTTAACTTAAAAATACTGATTTATTAGTTGAAAAAAAAATATCTATGGAAAAATAATTCAACACTTTGAAGGCCCTTGCACACTTAGGATCGCGGCTCTGGTTTGTGGAGTGGACCTGCAACCCTGCTACTTGAACAGCAAGTTGACAGCTACTTGACAGCAAAACCTACGTGGCGGAGAGAGGCAAGTATTTTTTGTTATCTTTTTTTTTTTATTTAAAAACGGAAAAACGATTTAATTCCTTAATTCTTCTTTTAGTTAGATGTATTCGATGGTTGGATGAAATCGCATCGTTTCAAAGATCACCACTTATCTGTTCTCACTCGATTTGTTCTTCTTGTCTCACATCTATTGAACAATGATAAGAGAGAAGCGAAGTCGAAAACCTAATTCTAGCTCTGAGGTAAAAATCGCTCAATCCCATCCATCTTGATTTCAGTATCTTCGAGTATTGATCCGATGATTTAATTCTAGTTTTATGTTTTAGATCTAATTATTATTATATTTCTGTTTACCATTCAGTTGGTAGATTTCATCAATCCGAATTGAGACTTCAGTGACTAAACTTAGATATTAAACAAGTAGGAGGCCTACCGATTAGGCAAGAAATCCAACAAAGTTATCGATTCGGGTTGGACTCGACATCACAAGTAAGTCTCCTTTCCCGTTTCACTACAGTTTTCATTCTCTATCTTTATCCTAATTTTGTTTATGAGAATTCCATTTCTCAAATCGTCTTATATGAGATTTGATAGTAGAATTATTAGTCTCTTCTTGATTAAGATTTGGTTATTTCTTAGGACACTTGTTAACCAGATTAGATGTATGAGATCTTAAATTAGAAGCATACGAGTTAATTTTTGAAGAGTGGTAATAATGGATGAGATTTGTCCCTGATGCTCAAATCGGCACAAGATAAAAAAAAAGTGACCTATTTTTAGAAGTTTTTTAAAAAACTCTGCCTAATTTTGTGGAAATTTCCTCTTCATACTTACAAGAGATTTCTAAATGGCTAAATGACACCACGAGAATTGGCTGTGAATGTTGATTGATGAGATAAGCATAATTTCGACCTTTATTGTACCAAAAGTGTCAGCTTTTAAGGAAATAATAGAAACTTGATGTGTAAATATCCATAAACAAATTGCAATTTTGGTTTAGACCATTAATTTCCCCCCCTTTATGAATTCAGCGAAGAGATACTAAATTCTACATACCTGATCAATTTTGATTGTTTGCAGGGTTTGTAACTTTCAAAAAACATGTAGGGTGAAAAGTCTCAACATCCGATTGTGGCCCAAATAGTAGCTGACCAGTTCCATCTTGGTTCCACCTTTCTTCTAGGTGTTGGTTCACTAAATGTTGCTTTCAATTCTCAATCCATGTACGGAAGGCGTTTTGTTTATGGAAACACCGATTGGTGGTATTCCAGCCAAGATTTATATTTGGTAAACTCTTGTGCATCACCTGTCTTTGTACAAGAACCAATCGACAAAGGATTAACCAGAGTTTGGCGTGTTAATTTTCTTATTGGAGGTGTCTCTGCTCTTTTGTCTTGAAAACTCGTAAAGCTAATGTAACCTAAGAACGATTGGCGGATTGGCTAGTGTTTTGTTAATTTGAAATTGTAACCTGACAACTCATTGTAGCTACTCGCATATTCTGTAAATGTATTCCTTCTTTGATGAAATGAATTTTATTTATAAATTATGGCAGATGGCATTGGGTGGATGGATTATGTCGACTGCACAAATACTCTTCATTTTGCTCTCTACTTGATGGTACTGCAGACTATATAGACCTACTGCAAAATTTATGGTACTATACAGTAACGTAATGTATGTTGTACATACATTGATTAAGTATATGATCTCGTGACGGCTTTATGATGCGGGGAATAAAGATTTAAAATAATTCCACACACATAATGTCAACAACAAAAGATCCATATATTTGTTCCGTTAAAAGCAATGCACTACTGAAGTTGCCTAAATGTTTGCTTCATAGATATCCTTGCAACTGGAAAATAAAACAAAGTGAAATGCAAGGAAACATACACAGAATGAACCTAAAACCAAATGAAAAAATACACAAAATACACTTCCACATGGAATCTAACTCGCCTTTAGATAAATTCCTCATTGAAGGTCTTCGATGCGCTTGGAGTGAAAGCTCGACTTGATTCATGTAAGTGACGATCTCCATATGCTGCTCCAAAATTATGGATTCCTCCATAGTACTTCCATGGTGCGATTCCAGGGGTCTGCGCCTGCTATTACATACAGAACAAATGACACATTATTAGGATTTAAATTTCCATAACATTACACTTCCCAACTCTAGAATGCTGCAAAAGTTTATTTACCATTAATTGTTCTAGAAAGGAATTTGGTTCCGCAATCTCGCAATGACCATATGTTGTCCTCATATTTGGCTTTACAATAATTAATAAAGCATAATGGTTAGAGGGGAGACTAATTAAAATGAAATAGAAAATAATAACAAATTCAAGCACTGTGAAGGAGGTGAATTCCAACTACTCACACAAGCGTGGTTGATAAATGGTGCTTCTACAGAACAGAGGCATGTACATGCCAAGAGAAGAAAAGCTAGAAGCATTGTTGCTCACTTGAGGGGCATTCATATATCCATGAGTTCCCCGACCTCGACCTCGACCTCGAGTGCCCGTACCTCGAGTTCCCCGACCTCTAGTGCCTCGGCCGCGAGTACCTCGACCGCGAGTAGCTTCTGTATGTTGCTGATGTGAAATATCAAGAGGATTTGATCTTCGTTGGAGTTGCAACACTCTCCCGGGTCACATGCATATCATTTAAGTCGGGTCCTGGAAGCTCGTGTTTATATCCCGTAACAAATCAAATAAAATGAGCAAGATATTATTTATGGACAAAAGAAATTATAGGGTCTTAAGACGTTGCCATTGATCAGTACATATGAAAACTAAGAAATCAAAAGATGGACAAAAACAAGATCATCTTAAACTAAATTTTTGTAGTGCAACCTGACACTAATATAATGGGATGTTTCTGTTAGTCACTAAACTGACCTGACCGTGTTCCAAAATTTGGTTTAGAGTTGTATTTTGAAATGAATTTGCAAGAAACATAACAAATTTATATCTTAGGGGTTCTGAGAGTAGAGATGTTAGATAAATATTTCAAAATTAACTATACTAATATTTTAACAATGAAAGATGGGTTACATTGGTAGGGAACATAAAGCACTAACCTGGCTAGGCTTTGTAGAAGGCTTTGTTTTGGTCCTTTTCCGTGATCTCTTGGCTTTGAGTCTTTTAGTTCTCTTTCTTCCTCTACGTTTCTTTTTCGCTGGATCGCGATAACTAGGAGTTGATGTATCCCCTTGATCCTCAGCATTCATTTTAATCTTTTCGAGTTCTATTGAAAGGCATCTCATAATCGTTTGTCATGTAAGTGGCATCAAAACTTATAACCTCGCCAAATTCTTTATACGCTTCTCTACTCCAACCATCAGCCCAAAATACGTTTTTCAATTGATTTTCATCATCGTAGTCAACTTCGAAATAGAACCCACTATTCTCTTTTACCTTCTTGGAAAAATATTTCATCAAAGCAGTTGCATCCCCTTCACCAAGTCGCAGTCGGCGTATTTCTGCAAGAGCATTTCTACAATCTTTTTCACTGCAATCAACTTTATCATATCCACCATACTGATTCACCACAGAGCGGAAAGTCTTTTCCATTGGAATTCCTGATTGGTCATTAAGGTCAATGGTACATAATACATGTGGTTCAACTTTCCGATGTTGTCGATAATGCCGAGACAGACTTGGATTATACGTATGATTGTGATCAAGCTTAAGTTGAGTAATCTCCCATTTGTCTTCATCATCCAATCTTGCAGTAACGTAAGCCTTACAATCACAACGATTGCTCTTGCGAGGTTTGGCTATATTTTTAGTCTTGTTAACAGGATTTCCTGCTCGGTTACAAACATATGTAACACTTCTTATGATTCCCTCTTCATTTTTCCGATTAGTTCTTTTTCTAACTGCAAATCCTTCACGTTTTGCATATGCTTTATAAGCACTGAACAAATCATCATGTGTTTCAAACTTTTTTCCAATGTACAATTCATCCTCATCAGTATTTTGAGTCTTTTCACCCGCTTCCTTCTCAGTATCATCTAAACTGACCACCGCCATCTACACTTAAAATCAGATTAGATGTATCATAAAACTGATACAAGTTTACGATATAAACACTTCTATGAATAATAAACATATGAATCATATGAGTTATAGTTATAAAATTATCAAAATTCCTGATTAGAATGCTTACCCAAATCTAATAGAAGAGAAACAAGAACTATAAACACTTTATAAAACACGATTTGTATCAAACCTTAAACAATCAAGATAATTTTGGCATTCCAAAACTCTTAGGCTAGCCCCAATGGGATCCAAGATCCCACTTTAACCACTGTTCAACCGTCGTTTATTGATGAACAGGTTCATCATTTTAACGAGTGTCTTTGCGTTCGCTTTGGATCCAAGTTGGATCTAAGCAAGGTACGTGATTTCAAACGTGTGGAAAAGGAAAAAAACGCGATTTACAACCGCGTATGGAAAAAAATTCTGGGAATATTCTTAGGACGAAGAGTTTCAACTGCGGCCGCACGCTTATTGAATCTGCGTATTGCTTAGACGCGATTCTAATCGCGTGGGCGGTTCAATATTTGTTTGACCTTTTTTCCTACACCGGTTTACATTTGTAATGTTAAATTCGAGTATTTTTCGTATACTATCTCAAATAGAACTCGGTTGAACATAGCCCGATTATGTAGATAAAAGCACTCGTACTACTCAGTTTTGCAGTTGCCATTAAGTCATCCAGTGATTAATCGTTTTTGATAACCAGATTTCTGATAAAAATCTTGTTATCCTTATCAACACACTGTAACGACCAGATTTTTTAAGGGGGATTTCCTTTATAAATAATAATTATTTCTTCCTATGAATACACTCAAAGAAACACGCCATCAAACATAAAAAGCTTGTTCAAATTTATCCGGATAAAAATGAATTCTAATCGCAAGGGAAAACAAATTGTGTGTGTAGAAGCAAACCAAATTTGTCCGCTCTCATTCGTTGATGACCATTCGGCCATGCAATGCCCTTGGATGTATTCCAAGTGCCCGCAGAGAGGTTGTCCGGGAATCAAATTGTTATTAGAAGCGGAACCTGGAAAAAGTAGGTACCTTCGATGCCAGTTCGATAATTGTCGTGAAGAAGCTCAGTGGTTAGAAGATGCAATCAAGTCCAAAGATGATAACAACATCAACGTACTGTGCAAAAACTTCAAAGAGAAAGGTATGATTAAGGTTGAACATGAAAAGGGGGCGTCATGCCCGGTCCAAGGTTGTAGGTTTTTATGAAACTACATCGTTCAAAAAAGATAAGAACACCTATGGTAAACAATTCTGGCAATGTCCTGGGTGTAATTTGGTGGAATGGGCCGAGTAATTAAATTTTCGGTTGCTCTTTAATATGACTAAACTTATGTTATGTGTAATGGGCCGAGTAATTGTTATTGAAATCGTATCGTTTTTATGATGTAATGTGTTTTCTTACTTATTAAAATGACGTAACAGACAACTTTTTAAATAACGACTTTCATGTTTAACATCGTATTACATTAGAACAACGTAAATAAATAACCTAACTCACTTTCGTAGGAATCACGGTTACACTTAGCACGTGTAACAAGCCTTTAAACCCTTAGGTGACCCTAAAGGACGAGTTTAGTCTCGTAAGGGTTCATAACATACTAACCCACAAGGTAGTTACAAACATAGATCCCAGTTTTAGACTTCACTCGATGAAGTCGATGAATTGACCGGTGATCCATACTCTGGGATTTTGGATACCATGAAATTATAGCATTCATCGAATGTGAATGCTTCACCTTTTTCCTCTAAATACCCCGCTTTAACCAATTCGTGCTACAAAAACACAGTGAAAATATACTCTGCAAATTTAGAACCAATCAATTTAACAATGGACGGAATAAATTAAACGACACTCACAAATTGTCGAGATGACATCCTAATACGGCCGTGTTTGGTGAGTCGTTGTTGAATATCTATAAAATCGCAAATGGATTTTTGTATAACTGTACCTATCATGAATCTGTTGAAGACTTCTTCCGTTTGGATTCCCATATTCCCTTATATATTGGTTGTATATATTTGCCCAAAAGGTTTCGGGCTCCGGCTTTACCGTGAGTGATCCTACTACTTGAGATTCTTTGTACCATGTTTTAGTGATTTGCAAATCTTCAAACGAATCAAACGATCCCATTGTTGTGTACGTACGATGAGTTAATTTAGGGTTAGAAAGCCGTGAGAAGATTTCCAGTGTCTATGTTGTTTGGAGGAAGATAATCCGATTTCCAATTACTCGGTGGGTGAGAAGTACCTTTGGGTAAACTCGGATATTTATAGGATCCTAATTAATAATCTGCGTGGAAATTGTTAAAACACATCCAATTCACTCGTAGTAAATGAAATCTTGTTTGCACGCACAGAGCGCTTTCAACCGACAAGCCTCCTCGCTTTAAAACACACTTTTGATGTTCACATTCGCCCTTTACTGTTTGAAACAACTTTTGGGGGACAAGGAAAGACCTATCTCGTGCAAGAAGAGATGGTACAATGACCATTGTTGGGGTTAAATCAACTTGTACATATGGTGTCATAGTATAGGGTTGGAAACAGAAGAAGACTGCGAATCATGATTTGATGACTCAAAATAATGCTTCAACACAAATGACAATTCATGGTGGAAATGAATCAAAGAATATTAATAAAGACAAGACTCAAATTATTAACCACCCCGAATCTTTATCCAAAAGTCGTTTTATCGTTACCAAGGGACACTTATTTGTTTATATAGCTTACCCTTACTATTTATCGATAACCCCTACATTGCATCGACCCAAATTCCTGTCTTCCCAAAGAATCAAATATCCGCCTCTAAAAGCGCTTTGCGTGGTGAAACCAAACCAAGGGGGACCCATGACGATATTTATTACGGAAAATGTCATTATGAATAAAATAAAAGGAGAAAATACCATTCGTAATAAATTGATCTTCTGATACATTGAAGGGATGATTAAAGATTTCTAATTTTTTTTTTCAAAAGTATACTTAGCTAACTTTTACCAAAGACAACTACCATTTAAACCGTTATGTGGCCATAACGGACGAGTTTGTCTCGTGAGGGTTTACAAAGAGGTTTGCCCACAAAACCATTAAATTGATATCATGGTGTTGATGCGGTATTGTTAATCTTCATCCCCTTGTTGCATGAGGATTCGGTGGCGGTTGTATCGTGTTTAGTTGGGGGATGTTAGCCTTCATGATTAAGTAGCATTGGTAAAACATGAAATCTTTGCTCAGTATCACGAGCGTATTTCCAATTTGCATATCGCTCCTTTGGACAAATGGTTCATAACGCATTTAGTGTTCATGTTAAAGATTAAAAAAAAAAAGTGGTATTAGTAAAAACATAAACTACTTACCAGCCTCTCCGAACTGTCCACGGTGGAGATTGGTTATGTGTCATATAAATTTCTTTTCAGTATCGGACGTAAACCCTCACCCCCTTTTTAATTACTCCAAGCCTAGCCTTTACAAAGAATTTGTTCTTTGATGAATATTTGGGAATAGTTGTGTGTAATTATCAAATACGCTGTTCCTGCATCAAGTATTAGCCGGAACCCGGTGATGGTCCACCTCGGGAAGGGTAACAACACTTGCCCACGCATTAGTGATAGCAACATCCTCTTCGACGGTATACCTAGCCATAATACTATTGTTGTATGTTTGAGATAAAGAGACGAGATGAAACAATGTTACAGGAGAAGCTTAAACTAGATGGATTTGAATACCTTATGTTTTGCACCATCATCACGATGGCGAAAAACTTTTTTATAGAGGACCTGTAACAAATCCTTTCATGTAGCGACGAATAGACACCCAACTGTCAGACACTTTAGTTATTTGCCCTTAATTCATGGTAAAATAATAGGAATATTAAATATGATGGTACTCCTCTGTATTCCCAAAACATTTATTTAGGATACAATGACTGGTAACAATTAAATGTCATCGAAACAATTAAATGTCATCGAATAGTATGTCGTTGTCATACACATGACTTTCAAAATTTCCGTCTTTTACTTGATTAGTCTCTCTACTAGGGTTTGTCGGTGGCATGTAATTTCCCATCATCAAGGCATGTTTCAAACAGTAGACGGTGATTATGAACATTAATTATTGACTGTGAAATTTTTTTATGTCGGCCCCGCAATATAGAAAACCCTAAATAAATGGATTGGTTTCCTTTACCCTCTTTTGGATCCTAATCTGCAATGACCGAATTTGATTTCAAAGAAAGACCAGTCAATAAGGAAGTGTATAATAAAACTCGTCATTCTTAATAAGGTTCATGACCTAATTGCAAGAAAGATGAAACACACAATAAGTAATACCATGGTTAACATCATAAACATCTCAGTAACCAAACTAAAACAAACGATAAAACGCGTTTGGCGTCGAGACATCTTCAACTTCAGCTCCGTTTAACTATTGCGATTACGAGATCTATTATGGTAAAAGCCTATATAACCTCGTCGGATTGTACTCGTTCATGGCGTCCTTCATAAGTAAGTAGCATTCGTAATATCCGAAAGGGCTCAATCAGTTTCTTTCAAGGAAATATGCTTGGGTCATCGTTTCTGCATGAAGCATTCAAATTATCATATGCTATATTATGTTTGTTAAAATTGGGTATTTAATGGCTTAAGAAAAGCGGTAGTAGTCTTTACAATATCCATATCCTCGTAAGACCGCCTATGGAACGGATATCATTAGTCTACCTTGCAGGGCAACATACAATTTTACGTCTCTTTTTATACTCCCAATGAGGATGGTATCTTAATGCTTGGCTCGATCTACGTATTGGATCTCCAAATCTTTCGACAAACTTGGTATGTACCGATGCCAAATGCTCAGGTGGGTCTATCAACACCTTCAGCCAAACTTGGTAGTCTACCTTGGTATGTATCTTCTCGTTCATCCAAAGTTGCCCATTCCGTATCACGGTACTCATGTTCCACACACATGTTATGCATAATTAAACACGCTCTCATAATAGTGTGTATGTCACGATGAGACCAAAGAACGACAAGGATTCCTTATTATACCCCATTTCGACTTTAGACCACCAAAAGCACGCTCCACATCCTTCCTCTTTGCGTGGTGGTATTCATTAAATTTCTTTTGGATGGGCGGCATAACATCACGTTTCTTATAGCTATGGACCACCCCAGGCATTTCGTTGTAGATGCCGTCCACCAGATAGTATCCATGTTTGTAATCGTTGCCCATGATACGAAATTGCAAGGGGGGCTAACGCGTCTTTGTCTCTAATCAAATAATCCCGATTGCGCCAACACATTCAAGTCGTTGTTAGACCGGGCTCGCTAAAAAACTTGATGCGAGAACCATCTAAATGACGATGCCACTTTGCCTGGAGAACAAGGTTTGGCTTCTTATGGTGTCCCACGTGTCGCCCGCTTCTTGAGAGGACATAACCTCCACTCCCAATGGGTGCAATCGAGGCTTCCTAGCATTCCGGAAAACCACGAGATGCGTTTTGAGCCAATAACCTCTTAGTATCTTCGGTTGTTGGGAGCCTCATGTAACGGTCGTTAAATTCCCAAAGTAGTGCATCCATAAACTTCTTAGCATACATGTATATTGTTGTAGCAGCCATCGCGGTGTAATCGTCTAAGCTATCCGCCGCCACCCCCTTTGCCAGGTGTTTCATGACGGCAAGCATTTTCATATGAGGAGTGTGACCAGGGGGATGTTACACGCATCTCTTCGCTGCAAAAATCGGGATCTCTAGCGCAAATTTGAGGCAAGTATTCTAAGAAAAACTTCTCGGGGCAAACCATGGCGTCCCTTAAAAACGCCGAGGTCCAAACCCGCATCCGGGGTTAAAGTAGTCCCGCATCATCCCCGCATCCGCCTCCACACGACATCGGTGTACGGTTCTTCTAGTCAAGACTGTCACCGGTTCGGGTTGGTGCAAGTCATGCGCCTCGCAAAATTTGCCGATGCATGACGACAAAATCTCCATGGCTATCATCGTGGTTAGTTTCGGGTATGTCGCCTCTCTCCGTCGGCGCATATATCTAACGATGTGCGACTCCATTTTTCAGCTAAATATCAATTGAAATCATCATGGCAACGGATTTAAAACGGGGTATTGTTTTGTAAGCGGAATTAAGAAAATTAAAAATAACGCACTTATACATGGGATATGAACAACATAAAAAGGGATAAGACGAGGACCAACATACATGAGGAAAAACTTATTATATCATACAAGAACTAAATAGCAAACATGTACTACGCCCTAGCTAATCAACCGAATTTTATCTCTGGTTTTACTAGAGTAACCCAAAAAATCGACTATCCGGCACAACATCCATATCAGCTCCATCGTCACCTCTAGGACCACTACCCCGCACACTACGGCCAACTACCACCCAAGCTAAGCCCTAAAAAAATCACTTGAGGTGGGTAAGTCACTAATCACCTGGGAGGCATGATCCAATGACGGGTTATGCTGCGGAGGGGGTTACTATCATGATGGTGAGGGACATAATAAGCATTCGGGGAAGGGTCTCCACAGGACGCTTGCGGCGGTGTTGGGTTTCCGGCAAGGATACTCCAGCGCAATATGTGGTGGGAAATGTCCCATTCTTCCCGACTTGAATAGAATTGGCCTTCAGATGTTCGGAATCGCGATGGGTAGTGGGGTGTTATAAACCGCTCGACGACGACTCTCATCATATGCCACCCGTCCGCTACTCGAATCGGCCAAGTATGCCTCCCGCAAACCTGCGTAACTCTTCCTAAAAAACAAAATAAAGTTTTTTAAACAATTATGTCTAACAATGAAGAAACTACAAATGAAAATGAAAATGAGATATAAAATGACTAACCTCCGAGACGTTGACGTCAGAAAAATTGTATGGGTTCTCTCCTTCCATGGGGACTGGAACTAGCTCCTCAAACGAATCTTTGTAGAAGGGCAAGTCCCATTGTAGGTTTGGGAGTTGCCTCATGGACTGTCCTGCTTGGTCGTATGTGTATGTCTCTGGGATGACATGCTGGGGGTGGACCTCGGGGGCATCAAACTACGGGGTATACCGCCGTGACCAACTCCGATATCATCATGTGTGTCTATGTGAGTTGTTTTGGTCCTAAGGGCCCCCACGCTATGAGTTTTCCAAAATTTGGAATACACTTCTTCAACCCGGCAGGGAAAAAAGTGATCACTTAACCTCAACCTCCATACCATCTACTACGTCCTCCAATCTAGGTGGGTTGCATGGGATAACTATCGCACCAAACACCCGCCTCATACACCTCTCGGCCGATAAACCGAAGCTCTCGCACCATCCTTGTCCTTAAAGACACATCTCCTCTTAGACATCTCTAGTGCGGTTTGGAATGCATCCGTGTGTTGGTGTTCACTATCCCCAAACCAGGGGGTCCCAGGATAACCGCATCACCCATCCTAATATCTATCCGAGCGCGTGCATCCGATGAGAGAGTGTTTGTGAAGATCTTTTTGTCCCTTACTCCTAAGGTTCAATGCATTAAATAGACTTATAAAAGGGTGTGGATCCAGTTCATCATCTCTCAGTTTTCCTTCAAAACAAAGTTGACAATTACGGAAATAAAAATAATACGAACTCTAAGATCATCGACATGCCACCCATATCCTTGTTTGCACGAACTCCGGTCATCCAGGTGTTTGTACATGTAACGCCCAAAGTTGGAGTACCCCTATCATAAGACCCAACAGCATCCAAATTATCCAACACTATACACCATCGTTTATCTACTCTAACACTACGCCCGCAAACAAAAAAAGAACCAATACAATTCAGAGCAAGAACATTCTAGTCAGTTCTTCCGCAATGCCGTAGTTGTCAACATTGTCCCTACTTAGAATGAAATTAGACAAGTGAGAAACTCGCATCGTGCATGCCTTGGAATCATAATCTCCCGTTCTCACATCATGTCGTCTTCTCTGTTCCATAACATCCAACACACCCCGGAAATACCTAGCATCCATAGCTTCTACTTCTTGCGCCGTCATTGTTTCCTTTGGTAATTCTGGTATTGGCTTACCTCCTCCAATTGGAATACGATGGACGATAGAAATCTAGAGGAGTCAAACCTATTTCGAACTCTTTGAAGTGAAAAGTTCTAGTCTTCTTCCACCACCTCTCACATATAGCTTCGGTTAATCCTTTATCCCCGTACTTAAAATGAAATTGGAATATAGACTCTAAACCACAACATTGAAGAATTAATAATGCACGGGGTTGTTTCTAACCACTATCTTATAAAATTTATTAAGGTTGGTCCAAGTGCTCCTAAATGTTCCGTCGCGCTTATCTACTAAGTTGTCGGCCTTATGTTGTATCTCGCCGTCACCTTGAGATAGTTGGGATAACTTCTCATACCTAGACCAATCGATATCCTCCATAATCTAAAAGGAAAAAGACCGAGGAAGCACAATCAACATGTGAATAACAAATATCAAACGCCTATGTTAATCTATGCACAATCAACATATGAATTCACACGTTCACATGGAGGGATGCACATTGCTCAAATGAAAATCTTAGTCAAAGTGATACTAACAACATCAATTACAAAGACTTGAATCTTCTAAACATCAACTCAAAAGAATACATGACTTAATCCTAAAAAACACATTGCAAAATGATATAAACCACAAAATCAATTTCCAACAAAATCATATAAACAACAAAATCATATAAACAACAAATTCATATTAACAACATCATATTAACAACATCGGTTTGCCCACAAAATCATAACAACATCAAATTCATATTAACTACATCATATTAACAACATCAATTTCCATCAAATTCATATTAACTACATCATATCAAAATCATATTAACCAAAATCATAACAACATCAATTTAACCCATATAATAAAAATCATAACAACATCAATTTAACCCATATAATCAAAATCATAACAACATCAATTTAACCCATATAACCATCAAAAACATAACAACGCCAATTTAACCCATATAATCAATTTTACCCAAAATCATATTAACAAAAACCATATAATCAATTTCACCCAAAATCACCTAAATTAACCCCAAATAACATAAACCCTAATTCCACATTTTAATTTTTTGAAATTAAATCAACAATCATCCTACTGATCAATCAACATATTCAACATGATTTATTAATTAGCTTCTAAATCACACCATTAAAACACAAATCAAAAACAAAAATCAAATGAATCAATCAAAAAAAAAAAAATTTACCTACCTTGTGTGGAAATGCTTATCAAATCGCTCCAAAACACCACCAACAGTTTCCCCTCCTCTTCTACAACATACCCTTGCTAGAGCACAGCCACTTCCTCACAAAATCGCCTTAAAAAATGGGTGAAATCAGGTTTCAGGGTTTTATTTTTGAAGAACCAAAGAGAAAAAATGAAGAACAGATGCAGGAAGGGGCGAGTCCTGGATGTTTTTGGTGTTTAAATGAAACGCAGATTTTAATCGCGATTGACTATCAACAAGGTCAATACGCATTTAGAAAGCTGCGTTTTGATTTACCCAATGAAACGCAGCTTTTTCAGCTGCGTGCCACGCAGTTCAAACTGCGTATTAGCTACGAAACTTGGATCCCCGTTACGCCTAGGGCGAGTTGAAACAGACGTGGATCCAAGTTTCTGCTTGAATCTTGGACCACGATTGGGGCTAGCCTTATACAATAAACATAGAGTTAGGTTTTTAAGTTTACCTTGTTAGTAAGTTTGAGATAAAATGGTAGTGATCTCTGGAACTACCATCACATAACTTTTTTCTATTGGAAGATTCAAGAGAACCCTAGATTTGATCGCAGGATACCCAGGTTTTGGTTTAGGAAGATGAAGAAACCCTAGATTTGTTTTAGGAAGAAAATAAGAAACTGAATAGGAAACGTCGGACCTTTTTTTTCCCGCTGCCAAGTTTCTAAAGCTTTTGGTTTCAATCTGAACCGTCGGGTACATCCAACGGTAGTAAGAATTAAAGAATTAACTCGTTTTTTTCTTTTAAAGAAGAATTAGATAAATAAATAAAAAATACTTACCTCTCTCCGCCACATCAGTTTTGCTGTCAAGTAGCTGTCAACTTGCTGTTCAAATAGCAAAATCGGACAGAAGGACTGCGATTATTTGCGAAATCAAACTACGGATGATCTATTTGTTCTTCTCAGGAAAACCCTAGGAAAATTTGGCAAACATTTCAAGGAACATATATAAAGCCGCATGGTTATATATATCCGAGCAATTATCATTCTCTACATCCATGGGCTGAACTTTAACGGCTTGCATGTTAGTTCTAATGGCTCGTCTCATGTGGACCTATGGTTACAACGGATGTCCATTAAAATTTCCTGACCTCATTCTTGCAAATGACCTATGCGTTGGACTGCGGGCAGCAACACACCCACAAGAGCCATGGGAATGGAGAAAAAAAAAAACATGGAGGAAACTAGGTTGTCTTCTGAAGTATCACCTGGAATGGAACTAAGGAAGACTTCCATTGCCATCGCTAAACCAAATAGGCCGATAATATGAGTTTCTTAGTGATTACACAAACAGGACTCAGGATTAAGTGTTACCCATTTTTCATTACAGTATTTAGAATTGAACTATCAAAAAAGCTTTCATGTTGCTGTACAATTGTGTTGTATTGTCTTAGCGGCAGTATAAGCCAGTAAGTGATGTCCATTGTCATATTCAAACCCATGAGTGAGAAAAGAAAACGTGTTCCTCCGTTGAGTGCTGGTTTTAATTAAGAATGGAGTTTGAGTATGCAAATTGAAGTTTAGCCTTAACCAGAAATCAGCAACAAGAACATAATCAAACCAAAAAGTCCACTAGCAAAAAAGTGCACATGAAAGAAAAGTTTCGTTTAACACTGTCAACCAGAAGCAGTCTGTGAATCAAGGTACAGACCGTGCAGTGACAGTAACCACCACTTCCCACAAACAGTTGTCCACTGAAACTGAATCTCCCTCTTTAATTTCTCCGGTAAGCATTTTATCTGCCAAGTTGTCCACCAAAAGTCTCACGACCGTCCTCTTCAATGCCCTTGCACCGTATTTGGGAGAGTAACCTTCTTCAGTTATCATTTCTCTGAATTTTTCCTCAACACATAGTTTGATTTTCTTGACCTTCAATCTATCCGAAACTTCTGTCACCAGTAAATCGACAATTTTTCTTACATCAGGCTTTGTTAAGTGCTGAAATATAACCACTTCGTCTAACCTGTTCAGGAACTCAGGCCTGAACTTTTTTTTCAGCTTTTCGCCTACTCTGATCTTAGCTTGTTCAGAATCTCCACTGCTAATCACGTCACTGCCAACATTAGAGGTCAAAATTATCAGTGTGTTTTTAAAATCAATAGTGCGGCCTCCACCATCTGTCAATCTTCCGTCATCCAAAATTTGAAGCATGATAGTGAAAACATCTTCATGAGCCTTTTCAATTTCATCGAAGAGGACAATGGTATGTGGACGGCGACGGACAGCTTCTGTCAGCTGACCACCCTCTGAAAATCCAATGTACCCTGGAGGTGCTCCAATGAGTTCTGCTACTGTGTGTCTTGAATAGTATTCACTCATGTCTAGCCTGATCATGGCTTCTTTGGACCCAAAATACTCTGCTGCCAATACTTTTGCTAATTCAGTCTTTCCAACACCAGTTGGACCAGTAAACAAGAAACATCCAATGGGTTGGTTTGGGTCATTTATGCCAGTGCGAGCTCGGCGAATGGCACGTGCAACATCTTTCGCAGCTTCCTTCTGGCCGATCACACGTTCTAGTAATATATTCTCAAGATTAAGGAGGCGTT
Source organism: Papaver armeniacum (assembly GCA_023531295.1). Classification (NCBI taxonomy): domain Eukaryota; kingdom Viridiplantae; phylum Streptophyta; class Magnoliopsida; order Ranunculales; family Papaveraceae; genus Papaver; species Papaver armeniacum. The sequence goes on from JAJJWW010004283.1 coordinate 60,523, forward strand.
CAGATTCCAGGCTTGAGACATTTTCCAAAGGAATGCCAGTCAAAGAAGATACTGCATGTTTTATGTCTTCTTCTGTCACTTGCAAAACTTTCAGAGAGCCTTGTTCCTGCTGAAGCTGAACTCTGGAAGCTGCTTCATCTATCAAATCTATCGCCTTGTCAGGAAGGAAACGATCACTGACACAAATTAGAACATCTAGCTAGTGTTAGTGATAGGGATTGAAAACTAATAAGAGAAGTATATGGATAATAACGCCTAGAAAATAAACTTAGAAAAAACTACATATACCTGATGTAACGGTGGGACAAATGAACTGCTGCAACCAGAGCTTCCTCTGTGTACTGCACATTGTGATGATCCTCGTATTGTTTGCGCAAACCATGTAAAATTTCTATTGCATCATCAACAGATGGTTCGTTTACTTTAACTTGTTGGAATCGCCTTTCCAATGCCTGGTCTTTTTCAATGTACTTTTTGAACTCTCGCAACGTAGTTGCACCAATACACTGAAGCAGAACAAACAAATAAGCATCCTGGGTATTATGTATATTTGAAATGAAACGCCATGACTATTACCGTAAGTTCACCCCTGGCAAGAGGAGGCTTCAGAATATTTGCAGCATCAAGAGTATGCCCCCCTGCCCCAATTAATGTGTGAAGCTCATCAATAAAGAGTATTACGTTTCCTTCAATCACCGTTATTAACCTTTCTTCGAATTCTCCGCGTAAAGTTGTGCCAGCGATAAGTCGTGCCATATCAATCGAGAAAACCTACATTACATTGCGTAGCGCTTAATAAAATATAGTACTTTCCTTAGTATCTGCAAGTATATATAACGAAACATTACAAATCCGGTATTTTGGTAAGACTTGTTCTAGCCTGTTTACCCTGGAGGTTTGGCAGAATATCTTCCGAGTTTACAATACGAAGAGCCAGACCTTCTACAATGGCAGTTTTCCCAACACCAGGATCTCCAATAAGGCAGGGATTGTTCTTCCGACGCTTGCAAAGAATTTGGATTACTCTTACTATCTCGTCCTTCCTTCCTATAGCTGGATCAAGTTTCCCCTGTAAATCAGAACCAATTCTCTAGCTTAGGAATCGCAATATAACATAAAAGTTAAGACTATTATTATGTTCATTTTTTCACTTACCCATCTGATATTTTGTCTCAAGTTCCTCCATTGTCGATTAAGATGCAGTCTACCAGAAGTAGTAGTAGAATTAAGAGAACACTTAAACTTTGCTGGTTTGAAGATTGATTGGACAACAATGACTTTTTATATAGTCATTACTCTCCTAAGTCCTAACAAACATTTATCTAGTTATTCTAAACGCATGCTTAAGTACCATTAATACAGTTTACATTTCCTAAGCTCAGCAGCAGTAAAGCAAACCAAGAGTCACTGTACAAAGTGCTTTGAGAATTTCACTCTCTGCATAGTAACCAAGTAGTAGATGATAATCCCCTGCAAAAGTAAGATAATCTGAAAAGGCTACCTAACAGGCAGTGGATGTGTAAGGTTAGTAGGTCGGCCACGCTATTAAAGGCAGTAAGATACTACTACTCCAGAGTGTTGGATTATGGGCATAGCCGCCATGGGAATTGGAAAAAAGAAAGTGATGAAAGCTAACTTGTCATTGTGAAGTTTCTCCTGAAATGGTAAGACGTGCACTGCAACAGTTGACACGACAATATAAGTTGTCTATTTTTACACCGGTTTTCTTAGGTGAGGTACAGTACTGGAATAATTTGTACAGTCACATGATAGGAAAAAAGTGACTTGCCCTGATACTATATGAAGCTCAGGCACTGAACAAAAAATCAGTCGGGGTATGCAATTTATTTAAGCCACACTGGGGTACGTGAATTATAGGCTCGTATCCTCATCAATGAATAGCAGTGAGTTTCTTGGGAAGTACCAAAAGAATGGATTTTCTTTGCCTCTTTTTTTTTTTTTGTTTGTTTACATTTCTTGCCGACTGTTCTGCTGAAGGTGGATATTATGGACCAAACTGGGGCCTCTGGTGTCATTGAACAACCAACCTCCATATTCTGCAGGATTCATTTGTTTTGTGTATTTCTCTGTATAGTTCTTGCTTTTCCGGTAATGATGTGAGACTACGATTTTAATAAATAAAATAAAATAACGTTTGTTTATTTTCTTGTTTACTTTAAAATCACGTTGAGGTTCTTTCACCGTAGCTAATAAATATCAAACGGAAATTAGAAAAGTATGTGTATTCTTTGATCTGACACATTAAGTATGTGTATTTTACTCAAGTAAAATTTCCACAAACATTCATCTAAACTAGGTTTAGAGAATTTAAATTTAAATTATTTTGTTTGACGCCTCAAGAACTATCCTCAAAATTCATCCGTAACAATATCTGGCTACTCAACTAAGCTGGGAACTCTTAAATAAATACAGGACTACAGTCCAATCTTGGCTAAACCTACTTACTTGAGATGAGGCATCTAACCATGAATGTCTCTCCAAAATTTTCATACCGGCGCTCGTTGATTATCCCTTTCGTCAATGACTTTCCATGCCCTATCTACGAACCGGCACAATTCCCCGACACTAACAAACATGGCATCCTGCTTCGTTTCCCAGGATAATTGAGCTTCTACCATGGAAGAAAGCGCTTTGTTTAGATCATCTATGTTTGGTTTGATGATCACAAAATATAAAATGCTTGCAATACGTGGTATGGAGACAGATAGTCTCCATCTGATTGCAAATTTCCAACTTTCCCCATAATTTCCTTCCCTGGTATGAAGTCATGAATCAATACTTCAGAGAGTGATAGCCAGCATTGTTCTCTTTCTCCGGATGGAAAACAATTGCTGAAAGATTTTCCTTCTGCACCCCTTCTAAACCTTGAAACCCTCAAGAAAGTTCCTTCATTATTCTATTGTAATTGTGCCAAATAGACGTCTTCCCCTACTCTTTCCTTCCACCGGTAATCTTCAGTATTCTCCTCTAAGATGTTATCCAAAGTCTTTTTCAACCACTTAATGCCTGCGGATAAAAAGCAAGCCAAGCTCTGTATCCTCTTCTCCCTCTGTCCGTAATCTTTACAATCTTCGTTTTTCCATAATACTCAACGGTCCTAGTAAAAGGTTTTCCTATGAAGTTGTAAAATTCTTCTCTCTGGATCTTTTGTTCCATCAGATCCTTGGAATGATTCTTCTTCCTCTCTAGTGACTTGTCTAGTTCTCATTCTTAGAGTTCTTTCCTTCGATCTCCCAGTAATCATAGATCAGACGAATAAAAAATGAAATAAATTAAAATTTCTCTAAACCCTAAACCCTAAAGCAATTACGGGAAAAATATCGTTCCGTCCTTTTTTAGGTGATCCCATGTCTGTTTAATCCTTTGGGAAAACGCCTTTACTGTTTTTCTTAAGAGACTGAAAATTTTTCTTATTAGGCATGATTCAACTTCTAAAGTAGGTAATTTTTTGTTTCATAGAGTAGGTGTAGCTATTCAGAAGAGAGTTGGTGCGCAGCTTGTTGCCCGACTTCCAACTATTGTCTTGTCTTCTGAGATTATTTGATTATTAATATTTAAAAATATAAAACAGACAAAATTACCCTTCTGTGTTAATTTTTACTTATTTTCTTGTAGTAGTTCATTCGTCAAAATGAACTCCCGTTAATTTCTACTTATTTTTTTCAAAAACATATAAACCAGAGTTCATTCCAGAAATGAACTCCATATAAAAACCTAAAAAAATCAGAGATCATTCCAGAAATGAACTCCATATAAAAACCTAAGAAAACCAGAGTTCATTTCAGAAATGAACTCCATATAAAAACCTAGAAAAAAAACAAAGTTCATTCCAGAAATGAACTCCATATAAAAACCTAAAAAAACCAGAGTTCATTCCAGAAATGAAATCCATATAAAAACCTAAAAAAACCAGAGTTCATTCCAGAAATGAACGCTATAAAAAAACCTAAAAAAAGCAGAGTTCATTCCAGAAATGAAGTCCATAAAAAAACCTTAAAAAACCAGAGTTCATTCCAGAAATGAACTCCATATAAAATCCTAAAAAACCATAATTCATTCTAGAAATGCACTCCATATAAAAACCTAAAAAATTGTAAAAATGAACAACATCATCATCATCATCTTCATCTTCTTCGACGTCTTCAACAACAGCAGCAACATCGTCGTCTTCAAACACCTAACAATTCAAGATCTAAAAACAGAGTTCATAAAAATAAAAAATCCATAAAAAAGATCCATAAAAATAAAAAAAGATCCATAAAAATCAAAGTTCATCTTCATCAACACGAGATATTCAACACAAGTTCATCAAAAAGTAAGATCCATAAAAATAGCAGCAACAAACATAAAAAATATCATCTTCTTCATCATCATTATCGTCTTTATCTTCTTCAACAACAGCAGCAGCAGCAAAAAAACACACAAAACTCATCGTCTTCAACAACAGCAGAAAGAGATGCTTCATAAATCAATCTTCAACAAATTCCATAAACAATCTTCATAATCAATCTTCATCGTCTTCAATAACAGAAAGAAATCTCTCCGTCTTCCATAATCAATCTTCTACATCTTCATAAAACCCTAGAATTTTTTTTTTATTGTTTTCATCGTCTGCAAACAAAACAAACGCAGAAAAAAAGAAGAAGAAAAAGGAAAGAGAAAGTAGATATGAAAAAAGAGATATTTTCTCTTGATATTGCCTATATATATGGTCCCAAATTAAAGGGTATTTTTGCCACTATTAAAGGAAAATTACGTCATCCATGACATCATCCCGCGTGGGTATTGTCCATCATAGGACCAAACAATAATTTATATTTTAGAAAAAGACCACACAGATAGTTTACTGGGTCAACTGGACTAGACTCATCCTATGATATTATTTCTAGGAGCATTAGGTATTTCCTACTTAATCAAAACCCTACTAACCAATAAATCCCGGTCCTAAGGGGAAGGATCAAAGATCCGTCCTTAAACAACATGAAAGTTCAGTTAGCTCACTCTCAAACTGGATCAAACAAAGTCGAAACGATTTACAGGCTGAGTTTGAAAAATGGGGGAAAATCGCCATGTAAAAGGATTCCTGTTTTTTCGGAGCTCTCAGAGCTAGAATTATAAAATAATTAAAAAAAATATTTTTCACGGCTATCTGTAAACGTCAAAAAAAAAAAAAAATCGCTAGAACATCAGATTGAACATTGATCGGGGACCATGTAAGATTCCCAATAAGACCTCTATTATGTAACCAATAAGATACGGTTAGCTTTATATAATGGCGGTCTCGCTTTTACTGATCATATTACGGAAAGCTCTATTATTCTTTTCATGCCACAAACACCATGACCTCTACTCCCTCGGTACCGCATATATAGGCGGAGGGGGAGAATTCTCTTGAATTAAGAAAATTGCTTTGGATTCATAATTTGTTATACCTTTTCTTATTTTACCCTTTGTCCTATTCCTATCACAATTTCCCACACACAATAATGAGGGTATTTAGGAGAAAATTCATCTTGAAAATAGGGCTCCGCCTATTTAGTGGGACAAATAAAAATCAAAATTCCGCCTATATAATTGGTACCGAGGGAGTATTATCTAACCAAACTAGTCATTTGATTGTGTATGATTGACCTTGACCATGCCTTTACACCGTGTCACCATACGAGTCATTTGATTGTGTAAATTGTTGACTGCAAAACAAACTAGCTCCCGCAGTTGGGCGGGTTTTTGGAACTTGTGTATTTGTTACTTGATTCAAGTTAGCTAGTCTTACCATAATGGAAATATACATTTGTCACGCCACATGACATGGTAGATAGAAGAATTTGCTATGTGCCAGAGGAACATGCTTACATATTAACATTAATATTCATCTTGGAGGGAGATTGATCCAATGATTCCTACCTTCCTTCCCTGTTCGTTCCTATACATGAATATGATTTTTTTTTAGTTTAGTAGACTTGTGAAACTTCATCGAGTTTTAAATAATAGGTGATGATGTTACAACCTCAATTATGCGTGACATCAATATGTTGATATCAACTTGGCATTTACCAAATTTATTTCCAATTTTAATAATTATTTATGCGTCAGTTGATTAGCTGTAGTAATCATAATTAGCATAATTAAGTATACGGCCTAGTTTAAACTTTAAAGTCACCGTTTCATACATAGCAGAAATATTGATCTAAAATTTATTTTTATACGCCACGTCCCAATTTAATGAGGACTTATGAACCGGTAAACTTGACGAAGGGACATCATAACAAGCTGACATAAGTATATATTACTAACAATCATATCCTGATGCGCAGGCGACGGGTTTGGAGCTTGTTAGCGTAATGTGTAATGCGATTATTAAACACAAAATTGGTCAAAAAGACCAAAAGCAAGAATTCCTGGGTGAAATAGATTTCTAGGTTTAGATACTGTTTATATAGCCAAATATCAGAAAAATACTGTTTCAATAACCAATTTGGATATTTCACCCAGAAACAAGTGAATAAAGAAAATATTTTTGACTAAAATACCCATTACTTAGAAACGATATTGCACAAAAGTATTTCCTTCTCTTTATATCAAAAGAAACGATATACAACAGAGACAAAAATTCTCTTCCAGATCTGAGAGCTCAATCATGGTGATGAACTGTTGTGAAATCAACGTTTAAGTTATTTCTTTTATCAAAATCTTTTCATATCTTCGAACGGTAAGTTTTCAATCTCAACTTCATCAAGTTATTTAACTGGTTATGATTTATAAATCCGAATTTGGCTTTGTTTTTGTTTAATTATAAGAGGAATTTACATAAACATGTGATTTACTCTTTGATTCAGTAATATTGAATTTATTTTTTGTAATTTTGGGTTTTATTGGTGATTTTCTAGGGTTACTAATAATCTGATTTTTATGATTTTCAGCTTGTTTTTATTTCAAATCATTTGTAGATTTAGTTTTGATGTTATTTTCAATTGATTGATTTTTGGGTAAGAATTGAGTTAGTTTTTCATGTTTCAATTGATTTCAGGTTTATCTTGTATTTACTCATCAATGTTTTGTGTGTTTGTTCTGTTTTTGTATTTAACTGATCAAACATTGTACATGTAGTAGATGGCTCCCAATTTCCACTGAATGACATCCATTTTCATATTTTTGTTTGTTTATGTATGTTGTAGATGGCTCCCAATTTCCAAATTCTTTGTGTGACTATACATTTAACCAGATGCAAACTAGTTTCTAAATTCTTGGATTACCTTAGCGAAGAGTATGCCTACTGCAATACTAGTAGACTACATTAGATTAAAAACTGAATATGGTGGTTAGCATGGAAATGGATAAGGTAGAAGTATTGTTTGATTATTGATATTATTGTAGCTGAGATGAGTTACGAAGAATGCAGGGTTGGTATGTTGGTACCAAAGAAAGGAAGCTATGATGTTAGTGTTGATAGTGCTTCAAGTGGCCTGGCTGAGATGAAGTTACAGTTAAGCTGAGCAAATGGCTAGTAAAGAAGATGGTATACATCTGAAATGCCATGAGATTCTAATGAATCTGTACTGTGATGCAGCGATCATGGAGATGAGAGCGAGGGGATCTGATGCTGAGAAAGATTAAGAGATTGGGTTGCAGTCGATTTGGTTTTGGTCCGAGTATGGAGATCTGAGTGCAAGAATTGGTTGAAGTATGAAAGGGATTGAATCGACTGAAGTTGTGTTGGTTTTTGGTTGTTCATACTGAATGAATGGATTATGTGTGTGCTTGTAAGTTGTAGGTAACTCAGGACATTGCAAATTGATGATTGAGGGTGAGGTGCAGGTTGTTATTGAAAAGTTGGATTTATGTGTCTGGCAAAGGTTGAGGTGCTGGTGATGATTGAACGTGAAATGAAAATATGTTTTGAATGTTTTTGTTATTGAAAAGTTGTACTGAAGTTGTAAGCTTCGGCATATGGATCAGTTTTCTTTATGTATTCAACAAAATAATAACATTAACTCTATTCATATACTTCTTGCGCAGATGCTTTGAATTTTCAAATTCTTTATATGGTTATGCATTCTACTGACTCATGTTCAATTGCAGATACTCTTCATCCTGCCTATTATGTAAAAAATAAGATTTTTGGCCAGGGTGAAATTGGTTTCATCCTTCACACTTTGACAAAAAAATAAAAAAATTAACTCCGCACACTCTAAAAATAGTTTTGTACAAGCTAGAATGTAACAGTTTCATCCTAGCGGTTACATTCCCGACAAAAAAAAAAGTTTTATACAGCTAGGATGTAACCGGGTTTCATCCAAGCCTGGTTACATTCTGAAAAAAATTGCAGTTTTGTACAGGCTAGGATGTAACCGGGTTTCATCCAAGCCTGGTTACATTTTGACAAAAAAAAAAAAATTTTGTTTTATACAAAGCTAGATGTAATAGGGTTTCATCCAAGCCAGTTACATTCACAAAAAATTGCGGTTTTAGGCTGTGCTAGATGTAATTGGGTTTCATCCAAGCCCGGTTACATTCTCGACAAAAAATTGCATTTTAATGTGCTAGGATGTAACTGGGTTTCATCCAAGCCTGGTTACATTCTGACAAAAAAAAATATTTTCAACCTGCAAATTTAATCATTTCTCAAGCTAACATATTCAAACACATATGCAGAAGAGATAACCTATATTGATAAAATTAAAGTATAGGCAATTTTTAGTAAAAAATCATATTTAATTGATCTGCAATTAAGATATAGACGAATCCGGATCATAAATGTATGTGAAGACAGAGTTCAACAAAAGAAAAGTACTTCTAGATGAACTACATTAATAAAAAAATTCTAACAACCTATTTTGCTAAACAACCTAAATACATCAAACTTTCCGTAAACTATTCTCATCATTGAGGATGCCATCCACATTCACATCATCCATTTCACCATCCACATTCACATCATCTATATTCCTTTTGCTTGATTCACCACCCCATGTTCACATCATGCCTATTCTTGGTACTTCATTTAGCACCAACACCCTTCTTGATATTGCTTCCTACAAAAATTTAAATCAAAACCAGCTTAAATCCTAAAGTTGGATGAAAATCACTTCATCATATATTTTAAAGATGGATGAAAACCAGGTTTCATAGGTATTAGATGAAAACCAGACACATCCTATATATTAGAGCTATATGAAACCCAATTTCTATATCTCATCTTTGATGATTCAACAATAATGGCATTAACACATTTACACCATAGATTAACCATGTACACCATAGATTAACCATCATATTCGTCTTAGTTTAAAATAGAGAAACCAGTTTCATCCTATATGAACAAAGATAATATATGCAGATAGTTTTACATTGTTGAAATAATATTACATAGTATAGGGTACCTGACCGTTGATCATGCACAAAAAGAAAGAACCAAAAATTGAAAAATCTTAACCCGCAGATTGATGAGTTCAATTAATCAAATCAACAAAAGAATTAGGATTAGGAAACTTACCGGTGCATATCTTGTACAATTGATTTAAGAAAAAAACCTAATTTTCTTAGTTTCAATGAATTTGAGAAATCTTCATTTTAATTAAGACATTTGGATGAAAAAAATGTAGACAAAGTGGTGGTGGTGATGTCGTCGGTGTAAGAAGATAGTGATGTTGGTTGCAGTTTGTAATCTATCTAAACCCCAAAAAAAAACCTAACTTGTTACTGTCCGTGATGGTGGTGGTGGTTGTAGTCATTGTTGATGATGGTGGTGGTGGTGGTTGTGGTTATAGTTGTTGGGTTTTATGTTAGTGGTGGTGACGTAGATAGAAATCAAGTAGGGGTTGGTATTTGTGGTTGTGGTGGTACTGAAATCTTGATGTCAATTGTGCCGATGGTGGAAAAATTGTAGGTGACGGTGATGAAGAAAGATTGGATCAAAAGGGCAGTAACGTCTCTCCACATTAAAAGATTCTTTTGGTCATTTGACCCAGACCAAATTCTTACCTGTCCATATGGCCCAGAAAGAGTATCTTTTTGGCTATATAGCCCATTTTCTGATTATTAAATTAGCATCTAGACATTAATTACGACTTCATTACTAGCTAGCGTACGGATTTTGATTATGAATGACAATAATAGTATTCATATTTC
>JAJJWW010004284.1:0-209271 GCA_023531295.1 Papaver armeniacum
TTAACTAATCCATTTGAGATGAATAACTATAAATTTTATTGATTATTTTCTTGAAATATTTACAAAGGAAGATAGAACAGAGCTAAAGAAATTACAATCACTCTAGATTTTCTCTCTCCTAATGACTTGCTTAACAATTCAAAAAGAACTCTCCCTACAACAGACTGACCCAACCCTTTATATAGGGTAGTACACAGTGGATGACAGCTAAGCTGTCCTTTATTTTCGGGAATAACTCGCGAAGTGTCGCAAGTGTATAAGTGTTCGTCCTCGCGACACTCTTAACCTTCGCCAAATTTCCACATCTTCCTCGTGTTCTGGCTGTCGTCATCCATTGCGTCATTTATTTTATCTCCCCGCGACTCCTTCGTGATGCTGTCGTTTATTACTCTCGCGAAGTATTGAGGTTGCGATATTCTGATCCTACAGATGAAGATAATGAAGAGGAAGAATCAAATGAGAAATAATTTTTTTTTTCCTTTTTCTTCCTTTGTAATATTTGTACAATCATTTTTTCAATCTCCCATCTTTGGGTGTATTCTTTTTCTGCGAATTTCTTGAGTCTTTGAATACAATTTCTATCTTTCTTGTTTCTTCCTCTGTTATTTGTATTCGAATGATAGATTAAGCATAATTTCGCAGATATTTTCTGCTGAACTTTATCATTGCGACAAGATCGCAGGACGTCCTTACATTTTCATGTAATGACCCATTGATCTTTCCTTATCATTTCTCTTGTATGGTCTTATTTTGCCTTCCTAGTTAAAGGTCTTATTTTGCCACCTCTCATTTTTGCGACAAGATCGCAGGACGTCTTTACACTTTCATGTAATGACCCATTGATCCTGTGTTATCATTTCTTTAGTATTATTGCCTCTGCAGGATATCTTTCTTGCGACAATATGACAGGCCTAAATATCCTTGCGAATGTAAAGCCCCATGACATTGTCGTCTTTGCGACGAAATCGCAGGACGTCCTTACATTCGCATGTAAGGACCCATTGATCTCGCCTTATCTACTCTTTTGTATTTTTGCCTCTTCAGGATTGTTGCACAAATATGACAAGCCTAAATATTCTTGCGAACATAAAGTCTCATGACATTTGCGTCTTTTTTGACACTATCAGCTCCCTAATGGAGGGTGCCGCCCTTATCTTCCCCCTGTTTGCCCCTTCAAGGAGGCGTACTTCTGCCATACAAGGCTAGCTCCTCCAATACGGTCTTAACAACAACCAGTTGTTTTCGCAGCCTCTTATCCCTTTTGCCTATAGGGCTTATGGTTATGAGACTGCACCCTAAGTGGAGTTTTCTTCGGGCCGAAAAGATAAGCCGAGACTTGCCAAGAATGGCCGAGACACTTCAAATTCCCCGGCACCCTTGGCTCAACCGTGTACCTCGGCGCCTTGGTCAAATGTCGACTCCTTAGAAGAGACCCCTGGTCGTCCAATCTAAGTCACTAGCTTAGATTGAAAATCCAAGGTACCTCTCCTGGATGGGTTTTATTACCCCCAATCTCCATGACTCAGGTTCCAGGGGCGGTGTAACCTTTTCCCTGAGCCACGTTACAGATACCCCCTTACATGGCGCACTTTAGGTACTTTGCCTCTTACGAAATTTTGTTCGCGAACTAGGGTGTACGCCATGAAGGTTCGTCCCATTCTGATTATTTTGTTAATTCTTTGTTATATGTAATATAGGTACCGCCTACTATGACGCACTTTAGGTACTTTTCCTCTTGCGAAATTGTGTTCGCGAATTAAGGTGTACGCCATAGTAAGTTCGCCTCTTTTTGATTATTTTGTTGATTCTTCTTCCCATATAAGATCTTTTGTACTTTCGCAACGCATTTGCCATTTGTAAAATATATTTTCTTCTTCTTCATATCAACTCTTACACGACTCCATTTTCACCACTCAGGATTTTTTTTTTTTTTTTATAAAAAAAACAACTTACATTTGTCGTCTCCCTCCCCAGTTTTTCTCTAACAATCAACAATTACAGTTATTCTTTATATAGGACATTACATTTGTCTTCTCCCTCCATACTCGAAAAAAAGATCCCTTTCGTAAGCCTATTCGGCTCTTTATATAGGACATTACATAATGGATGACAGCTAAGCTGTCCTTTATTTTCAGGTATGCCTTGCGAAATCTCGCAAATGTACAAATGTCAAATCTCGCGACACTCCTCGATCTCGCTATATCTTCACATCTTTCTCGTGTTTTGGCTGTCGTCATCCGTTACGTCGTTTTTACTTCCATCCCGCGATGTCTTCGCAGTGTGTCGTTTATGGACTTTGAGAGAATCTTGGTGTTGCGATATTCTGATCCTACAATTGGCACACGTGGTATGGTATGCCTTGGCGCGGTTTGGCGTGGCCAAAACTAGGATTTTGGGCCAAAGGTTACCATGCGTTGTTTGGCAACCTTGGACGGCTAGGATTCGCATCTAGGATGGAAGGGTGGCCGTTGATCGTCGCACACCTTCGTTTTGGTAGCCGCACAGGGAAGGCTGACATGGTATGGCGCGGCAAGGCATGCCATTGGCACATGTGTTATGGTATGCTTTGGCGCGGTTTGGCGTGGCCAAAACTAGGGTTTTGGGCCAAAGGTTACCATGCGTTGTTTGGCGACCTTGGACGGCTAGGATTTGCATTTAGGATGGAAGGGTGGTCGTTGATCGTCGCATGCCTTCGTTTTGGTAGCCGCATAGGGAAGGTCGGCATGGTATGGCGCGTCAAGGTGGTGGTATGCCATTGGCACGTGTGGCATGGCATGCCTTCGCGGTTTGGCGTGGCCAAAACCAGGATTTTGGGCCAAAGGTTACCATGCGTTGTTTGGCGACCTTGGACGGCTAGGATTTGTATCTAGGATGGAAGGGTAGCCGTTGATCGTCGCACGCCTTCATTTTGGTAGCCGCAATAGGAATGGCCGGCAAGGTGGGGCCAAGGCAAAAAATGGCGCGGATGCTCTTGGCATAGTGGGGCCAAGGGTTTGGCACGGACGGCTTGGCATGGTGGGGCCAAGGCAAGGTGCGGTTGGCGTGGCCAAAACTAGGGTTTTGGGCCAAAGGTTACCATGCGTTGTTTGGCGACCTTGGACGGCTAGGATTTGCATCTAGGATGGAAGGGTGGCCGTTGATCGTCGCACGCCTTCGTTTTGGTAGCCGCAATAGGGAAGGCCGGCATGGTGGGTCCCAGGAAAAAAAATAGCGCGGATGGTCTTGGTATAGTGGGGCCAAGGGTTTGGCACGGACGGCTTGGCATGGTGGGGCCAAGGCAAGGTGCGGTTGGCTTGGCATTGTGGGGCCAAGGGTTTGGCATGCCATTGGCACATGGTGTGGCTAGCATGGTTGGCATGCCTTGGCGCGGTAGACGTGGCTGGCATGGTTGGCATGCCTTGGCGCGGAGATGTGGCTGGCATGGTTTGCCATTGACACAGTGGTGCGGATGGCATGGTTGGCACAGTGGTGAGGCTGGCATGGTTTGCCATTGGCACAGTGGTGCGGCTGGCATGGTTAGCATGCCTTGGCGCGGAGATGTGGCTGGCATGGTTTTCCATTGGCACAGTGGTGCGGTTGGCATGCCTTGGCGCGGAGATGTGGCTGGCATGGTTTGCCATTGACACAGTGGTGCGTCTGGCATGGTTGGCATGCCTTGGTGCGGTAGCATGAGAATTAAGGTTTGGTATAGATGATGTCGGTCATGTTAGGGGTTCTGCCGTGGAACATGACATGTGAAAAAAAAGGTACCCTGGTAATTCTTACGTAGGCATGCTGATCGATTCAATAAATGGTCATAGTGACATCATGTCAGTTGTACAGTTTTACGATTTTAACCCTAAGTTAAAACCCACCATCAACACCAAGATACATTACAAGTTATGATCGGTTCTACTAACTCACACATATTGGTAATCCAAAGATATGCAATGAATAACAATACCAATAAGCCTAGCGATTTCCCTTTCGATTCATAAACAATTCATGAATGTACTTCCTTTAAACAAATGTAAACATTGTTTCCTAGGATGAAATCTTCACCTTTACCCATACACATAATCACAATAGCATTCATATGATTATGTCGATGTCATATATACGAAGTTCAAAAGATAAGCATTATACTTCGTATTCTAATTCCTTAACACTATGATCATGTGATCATGTCTCACTACTAGAGTATAATCATTCACAGCTTCGCAGTTATGTTTTCAATATAGCACGACTTGAAAGATACGTTAGGAATGAAACAGTTCAAGTCAATATTACTGACCTCAAGAGGAAGGATGATGTCGTCGTTGTAGCTTGTTACTTCTTCACATTCTTCAGGTCTTCGAGTAATACTTGTATGTCTCATAATCCTAGACTTTCTAGTCTAACCTATACGAAGTTGTCTCTAGTACATAATCAAGCGACTCTTAGATGAGTTTTGATTCACTAAAATATGACAACCAAACTTGACATACCAATGCTTGGTGGGTTCAACCGAGCTATGCTCTAACAAAGACGAAGAAGATTTCTTATTAGTTCTTATATCTTTGTGTGTGCACAAAACTTGATCGTCTAGGATCGAACTAGAATTAGATTTATTCGATTGATTAGTTGCGTGAGATCGGCATCACTTTATAGCTTCTCGTTGAGATCTATACTGATGGATTGCGAATCTAAACTTAACTGCTTTGGTAGTTATTGGATAGATTGATCTAACAAGGCAAAGGAGTTTATTAGATTAAATGGAAGAGCCTTTGCGTATGACTTGAGATATCTTTATCTTGAAAGAATCAATAGAGTTGTTACCAAACAGATTTGTTGTTACTTTACTGTTTGGAATACGATCCAAATGGATTGTACCAGTGTGTGACCTTCGAAGTCGGAAGCATAGGGATACTGAGGAAACTAAGTGAACTAGGGGTAGTTGCTTGGTCTCAACTATACAAAGTTGGTGTAGATTTTGTATAACGGCTTAATTATGAGAGTATTCAATTCTGGATTAGGTCCCGGGGTTTTTCTGCACTTGTAGTTTTCCTCGTTAACAAAATCTTGTTGTGTCTTTTACTTTTCTATTTCCGCAATTATAATTGTTTATTATAATGAAAAGTAAAATACACAAACATTAACTCCGATATACTTTATAGTGATCCTATAGAGTTTGGTTAAGTCCGAACCTATTATCAAGTATCACACTTTGGTAGTCGTATTGTCTCGATCTCGTATCTGTGGGGGCGAAATATTGCACAAGACAAATCTGCAACTTCGGTCTAATCAAAACAACCTTAAGCACGAAGATACAACAATTATCAGGAAATAAGGCAAAGAGTAATTACGCGATAATGGAGGAAAAGCGCGCAGAACAGCTGCATGATAAAGATAACGCGATGATCATCTCCACAGAAGAAGCACGAAGAACCAAGTGCCAGTGCGACAGATAGAGACAACTCTCAAAAGCCTGGCGAATAAGACAAAGTGAAACAGAATCAGTCAACTGAGATCTTGCATGTGAATCATGGTTGTCTTCTACTGATGTATTTGCCTATATAAGGGCTCGAAAATGATAGAGAGAGAGAGAAATCACTTGAGATAGATAAGCTAAGGAAGTTATCAAGAGAGGAAAGAAATAATCCATTAGAACTTAGCTTTCATCATATATTTGATAAGCACCTAATATTGTATATATTCTTATCATTTTGTAGGCGTTTACAGTATCTTGCTGCACGAATTCCCTATATTTATGCCAAATTATATATTTTGTATCACTTGATCGTTTGCAAGTAAAATTTGTGGTAATTTTCCCTGATTTCTTGTTTTGTAATGCTAGAGGATGAAACAATGGAGTAAACATGGGATCTGCACAAAGTAGAGCTGCTATGCCTTGTCGAGCTAGATGTCAGGTCGGATTTAAGAAATGGAGAAGGAAGTCGGGTTGCGAGCATATCTATGAAGTGAATGGAACCAGTAGTGAACAAGAAGTTCAAGAAGAAGAAATAAATCAGTGGGCCGAAAGTTCAGAACTCAAATACATGGAAATGAAATCAAGCCCAAGGTTCATCTTGAATACGAACGATTTTTGGGGGACCAGCTTTTTTTTGGGGGGACCATTGTTTTATTTTGGGTAAGACATTAGAAGTAAATCTAGGTCACCCCTTATCTAGATATTTATATTAATACCTAAATAACCCTCTTGATTAATTTTGGGTAATGATTAGTTAGTGTAATGATTAGTGAAATGATTAAGTTAAAGATAATTGGTGAGATTAAAAAATCAGATGGGTTTTTTCTTAAAAAGAAGTAGAATTATTGAGAGAGTAAAGTTAGAGAAGATGAAGAAGAAAACAATGGAAAATAATTTTTTTTTTTGAGTTCACTAAGCTTGAGTATTCAAGTGATGATTCAAGTGATGATAGCTCATCTGAATCTTCATCTCCTTCCTCTCCTAGAGTATTCGTTATTCTTCAAAATGATTCGGATATGAGTTATTTCTTAGATGGTGATTGTGTTCTTCCCCAAACTCAATCTCAAGATGAAAACGATAGATTTTACCAACCACAACCGGAGGAAGAGTATTTGGGTACCTAGGTATGCTTCAAACTTAGATAATGTTGGTTGAATTGATCCAAAATTTCAAAAAAATGTAAATTTTTAAAGTAGATTTGGGCTAGTTCGGTTACCTTATGTGAAGAACAGGTAACCGAACACATCTGAAAGTGTAGTTCGGTTACTTTTTCCAAACACGTAGGTTACCGAACTTGCTCTTAATGGAGGTTTTTAGTCGTTCGGTTAAAAGACATGTTACCGAACTTTGTTTATAGGATTTACAGAGTAATGTTAGGTTTTCCCGCAATGTTTCCGAACTTTAGGGTCTAGAAGTTCGGTTGGTTCGCAACCAAATATCTAACCGAACTTCACGTAAAATAAGATTTTACCAAGTGTACAAATTTCGGTTGTTTCGCAAACTATAACCCAACCAAATTTCTAACTGAAATTTACGCAAAAATTAGATTATACCAAATGTAAAAAATTTGATTGGTTCTCAAACTTTAACCCAACCATGTTCCTAGCTGAACTTCACGTACCAAATGTGATTTTTAAGCAAACTTTTAACTTTGGTTGGTTCGCAAAAATGCTTTACCAACCGAACTCTGTGTTCGGTTATGTCGATAAAATTATTTTGTTTCCGAACTTATTTGTGATTGCAATTGATGTTCTTCAATTTCTTGTAGATTGAATGCCAACCTATACCAATGGATGATCAACCTAAAGTTCGAAGATACATCCCATCACTATGTCAATGAGTTAGTGAAAAGGCGAGGGTACCCAAATATACCTCAAGCTAAAACTTTTCCTACCTATAAGTCCTTTCTCCGAAAGTGATTGTCTATGGACAGAGTCGAGACAATACAACTAATCGGTTCACACTTCGTGTGATCGTCTATGGATACGAGATCGAGACAATACAACAATGAAGTATGTTACTTGATAAAAAAGGTTCGGACTTAACCAAACACAATAGGATTCACTTATCAAGTAAATAGGAATTAACGTTTGTGTGATTTACTTTAATTATAATAAAATAATTATAATGCGGAAATATAAAGTAAATGACACAGCAAGATTTTGTTAACGAGGAAACCGCAAATGCAGAAAAAACCTGGGACCTTGTCCAGAATTGAATACTCTCAGGATTAAGCCGCTACACAAAATTACACCTAACTTCGTATAGTTGAGACCAAGCAACTAAACCTATAGTTCACCTAGTTCCGTCTGTATTCCCACGCCCCCGACCTATGAATAAGTCACGTACTTGGAACAATTCCTTTGGTTCGTATTCCAAACAGTAAAGGAACAACAAATCTGTTTGGTATCAACTCTATTCAACCAAGTGATATGAGTTGGACAAAGGCTCTTCCGTTTATCTTAACATAAACTCCTTCTTCAGGTCCATAGATCTATCTTATGTTCAATTAACGAAGTAATCATTTAAGATTAAGCCAACAACACTATTAATCCAAAGAATTATGTTGATGCCGATCTACTCAATTAATCAATCCAATCTATCACAAAGATAAACCGATTATTAATTGGATCCTCTTTTACCGAAACAAGTATTGTGCACACCAAAGATTATGAACCCACAAATCAGAAATCTGCAATATCTTCTTTGTCTTCATATCTTCTTAGATCTTCAATAAACACCTGCACACAATCACTTGAATCTCTTGTGATCAATCACGCACAGAACGGAGTCTGTTAACAATGGATTATCACAAGATCGTCTTTAGAACTAACAACAGTCTAAAGATCCCTGTCGAAACTATGAACTAGTTTGAGTGAATCTTATATCAGAAGAGAAGATTCTCAAGCATAAACAAACTAGGTGCAATCAAAGTTCAACCACCGTTAGTCAATCAAATCAAAGAAAATAAAAGATAAACTGCAATTATCTAGTTTCCCACAAACGGTACTCGTAGAGCTTCTTAATCCCAAAGAAGACTTTAAACTGAGCGGCCGTAAGAGATTTCACCTAATTAGGTTACTCTCCTCTCCGAATAGGCGGCTACACCAGTAACAACACAACAAAGAGGAAGTCTGTTGTTACGAAGGTTTAGTTTGCTAGAAAGGAAAACTTCAAGTATTTATAGACAAGGAAGTTTGGACACCAAGGAATTTCCAAAACCGAAAATATTCTCAAGATATTCATTAAAGCACAAATTCGGTTTCCATAATTCCTAGAAATGCTTTGTCCAAAAATAATGATCGACATCTCTCGGAAAATCTCTAATTAGTAAATGCACATTACTAATTCTTATTTCCCTACAAAATGAAGTTAAATACCTTAATTAAAAGATTCTTAACTTATTTGTGTTTCGATCCTGGGATTCTCTTCCCTTAGCTATTAAGGAATAACTTTGAACAATTAAAGAAATAAATATTCATGGAACGTGTTCAAAGTATGTCCACATCTTAACTTTGTAAGTTCTCTTTCACACTTACAACCTTGAAACCGATTTTCCACACTTCCAAACAAGTTTAGAATTGGCTCATCTTACTTTCAAGAACTATGCGATTGATCAAATAACATTCAATCACAATCATGGGTTTAACGGTTCTACCAAAACAAGTTTCGGTTCTACCTTCCATGTGAGTATTGTGCATAGCCACACTAGCTTTCCAAAATTCGGTTGACTAGGTACTAGGATCGGTTCCCCACATATATAAGGTATCTAACTTATATGTGTAGGATCAGAATATCGCGACATCAATACTTCGCGAGATCAATAAACGACATCATTGCGAAAGTGTCGCAAATGAGTAATATAAATGACGCAATGAATGACGACAGCTAAAACACGAGAAAGATGTGAAGACCTAGCGAGATTTATGAGAGTTGCGAGATTATATATTTGTACACTTGCGATATTTCGCAAGTCATTCCCGAAAATAAAGGACATCTTAGCTGTCATCCATTGTGTAATACCCTATATAAGGAGTCGAGCAGATTTGTTGTGAGAGATCTTTTTCCGAGTGTTAGGCAAGTCATTAAGAGAGAGAAAGTTTGTAGTGATTGTAATTTCTTTAGCTCTTTTCTATTTTATCTTGTAAACATTCAAGGAATTAATCAATAAAAATCATAGTTGTTCATCTTCAATGGCTTAGTTGTGTGGATTCTTGTGAGGGGTGTAGTGTAGGATTTCCTGCAACTACATATTGGTGCTAAAAACAGGGAGAAAGGAAGGATTGACATCGTGATTTGAAAGAATTTGGAGTAGTAGGGAAGGAATTTCATATAATTTTCAACAGTTTACCAAAATTAAGAAATGGCTAGAAGAAGAAATGCATCCGAGCAACCAACAACTGTTAGAAGGAGTAGGAGACTTGCCGGAGAAGGGAGAAATGAAATGGGAGAATCCTCAAGAATGAACATAAGGAATAATGAAGAAAATCAAATTCAATCACCAATTCAACCAGTAGCGAATAGAACTGTGGATTATGATAGAGTAAGCGTGCATACTTGGAGATCAGATTCTGTGGACGAAAGGGGAGAAGAACAACAATTGGTAAAAAATGGACAAGAGGAGAGAGAACGAGAAGGGATTAGAGAAATAATCCATGGAAATGAAGAGATTGCAGCATTAGAGGCATTGAGACAAACAATACATGAAGAAAGACGATTAGAGGCAGAGGAACGTGCAAATTTGACAAGACAAAATCATGAATTGAGGATGGAAAACATGAGATTACAAAACAGAAGGTCGAGAAGCACTACAAGGTCAAGCTCAAGATCAGTTAGAGAGGAAAGAAGGAGAATTTTACCTATAGAAAATTCTGATGAAGAAAACCAAGAAGAAGCGCAAAATCCAGGCATAGAACATTGCGAGAGAAGAGAGATGATGGAAGATCGTTATATCCCACGTCCCGAGACTCTTCAAAATAGGCAGAATGATGGAAATCAAGGAAATAGGCAGCGTTAGGGGCAGAATAATCCAGTTGATGAAGAAAATCAGGAAGAAGGAAGAAGGATATTGCATGGGAGAGAAGCACGGAGGAAGCAAAAATAGATTGAAGATGAAATTGAAAGACACTATGTTGAACAAGCACGTCTAGCCTGCGAGAGAGAAAGATTGAGAGCAGAAATGGAAGAACAGGAGTTAGAAGAGGCAATTCGGCAGAATAATCATGATAATCGAGAAAGAAGGCGAGAACAAAATCGCAACAATGGTAATATCAATGAAGAATATGAAAGAGTACAAAGTAGAACCGATAGGCAACAAAGAAGAGAAATTGATATAACGGTGTGCGAATTCGTGAAAGAAATGAAGGAGAAGATCGCAGAGAAAGACGAGAAGAGAATGATGAACAAGAAAGTCAAAATAGACATGAACGCGGGGGAGAAGAGAAGCGGAACTAAAAAGACCAATGGATTCAAATTCGATGTAAATGAACAAATTTTGAGAGAATTGGCGAAATGAGAGGAATGATGAACAAGAAAAGGGGAGGAGGAAAGAGACAGTTGGATGAAGCCATAGAAGAAGCTGCGAAAACTCCGTTCACACAAGAGATACAATTAGGAGGAATACCACTGAAGTGCAACTTACCTACATTAACCAGCATTTTTGATGGAACAACTTGTGCGATACACATATCAAAGCTTATATGAGATGTATGTTACAATGGGAGAATCATGATGCTATATTGTGCAAATATTTTGCATCAAGTTTGACAGGAGAAGCTTTGAAATGGTTTGAAGGACTACCGAAGAATACAATAACATCTTTCAATCACTTGCAGGCTATATTTTTAGGGGCATATATAAGTAATAATTCCTC
Organism: Papaver armeniacum; assembly: GCA_023531295.1. NCBI lineage: Eukaryota > Viridiplantae > Streptophyta > Magnoliopsida > Ranunculales > Papaveraceae > Papaver > Papaver armeniacum. The sequence goes on from JAJJWW010004284.1 coordinate 11,322, forward strand.
GCGACCTGGTATTGAAGATGTATTTGGGTTAAAACAAAGGGTTGGTGAAAGTTTGAAGCATCTAACTGTGAGATGGAAGACAATGTGTAGCGAAATGGCTTGTCGTAGGGGTGTCAACGGGTCCGGGTCCTCCCGGGTATCACTAGACTCGGACCCGGACCCTAGTTATAAAGGTCGGGTCCGGGTCCTAACGGTTCCGGGTCCGGTTCCTAAACTTGTGGACCCAGAACCGGACCCGTTTAAATACCCGGGTACCCGTCGGTTCCGGGTACCTATTGGGTCTTAAGAAAACTATTAAAAAACCTCAAAAACTTAATATTTTTCTTTTTTTTGGCTTGAATTTAAATAATTTTTATAAAAATTTATTATTATTTCTTATTAATGTACTAAATAAAGATTAAATGTAAGAGAAAAATTTAAAACGAGTAAAATATCAAAGCTAAAACTAGCAAAAACATGAATAAAAGTATGAATAAACGGGTACCCGATACCCGCGGGTACCCAACGGGTATTACCCGTTTGGACCCGTTTAGATTCGGGTCCAATCGGGTAATTACCCGTCGGGTCCTAAGTTGCTAATGGGTCCAACTTTAGGACCCGGAACCGGACCCAAGTCTACCGGGTCCGGTTCCGGTTCCGGGTAATGGGTACCCATTGACAGCCCTAGCTGGTCGTGTGGAGGAGAGATATCTCATCTTATCGTTCATTAATGCTATGTTCGCGACAAATCTGTTATATATTCAAATTTTTAGAGTCAAGAATGCAATCACAATGACTGAGTTGCGAGAGCTTCAGGAGGAGTATATTGCTCTAGAGGAAAAGCAAAATGAGATGGAATCATACCCTGTCACGAATACAAGTTCAGGAGCTACGAATGCAAGTTTGTTACCCAAATTGATAAACACTGTGGCGAGTACCTCGCAAGGTCAACAAGGAATGATGATACCGGATGATGGTCAACAAAAGTTGGTAGCCATGGGAAGTCGCGATCAGGAAGAATTTGAAAGAGAAAGAAATTTCTACAATCGTGGCGGAAATAATAAAATTCAAAGGCTTGATCAACCGCAAGAAACCTATGGAGGTCAGAGACACAATTATCATAGAGGGCAGCGAGGTCATAGGGTAGTATGGGAAGAAATCAAGATGCCTCCACTAAACGCTAGCGTGGAGAAAATATGGGAAGCTATAATCCTGATGGAAAACATACCGCACCATGGAACATGGGGAATGAACCGCCTCCAGTGTGACGAAGTCATGAATTTTGTTCCTATCACCACTTTCATGGACACCTAACGAATGATTGTAGGAATATAAAAAGAATCATCCTCAGAATGATAGACCAAGGGAAGCTAAATCATTTCTTAAAATGTGAAGAGAATACTCAACCATTACCAACACCTCCAGAAATTCACAGAGTAAATACAACAAAAGGGAAAGAAACGTTTGTAGTAGAAGTTGGAGCGAAGGCCAAAAACTTGTTCTACAACTCTATCGTACATTCGTACAAGACAATTGAAGATTTTCATGATAGTGTTCTCAGTAGGGTTTTCGTAAGAGATGTTGACAATAGAGAAATAATGAAAATCGCGAAGACATCGCCACTAAAAGAATGGCAAACGCAGATTATTTCTTTTACCGCAGAAGAGGTACCTGAGGGTGGCAAGATGCATGACAGTCCATTAGTGGTAAGATTGGAGATTAACCCAAAATCTGTTGATGATGAAGATGATGGGGCAGAAAATTCATGGGCAATAAATAGAATCTTAATTGATACTGGAAGCTCTGTAAACATCCTTTTTTACCACACTTACAAGACTATGGGAAGGAAAGACGAAGATCTGATACCTTCAACCTACAAGATTTATGGTTTTAATGGTACTGCCAATAAACCTAAAGGAGAAATTCGTATGTGAATACCACTGAAAGGATTATCAACTGAAATCTTGTTTTGCATAGTCGATGTGGAATCCCCCTATAATGCATTAATTGGGCAACCTTGGTTACATGAGATCTTGGGTGTAGCATCGACTTACCACCAGTGCATCAAATTTCCACATCCCAGTGGTGTTGGAGTTATAAAAGGAGATTGGGCTGAGGGAGAAAAGTGCTATGAAGTTGATGTGGAATCTTACGAGGAAAGGGCTGCTCAAAAGAAGAACTGGAAACAGAACATTAAAGTAGCACAAAGAAGGGACAGACTGATGGTGGACGCAATAGAAGTGAGAGCTGAAGATACATTGCGAAACCAATGTCTGAAGACAGTTGGAAATTGCGATGGTTTCGCAAAAGGGAAGGAAATATCAGGAAATTTAAATGAAGAAGTAGAGAGCAGCAGAAGTAAGAAGTGTAAGAAATGAATAATTGACTTTAGATTTGTGTAAAAAAAAAAATAATAAAAAAAAATAAAGGAAAAATACATGTCGAAAGTACAAAGAATATGACGATTGAAGAAGGAGTACGCGAAAGTCTCGCGAGATAGAATATATGAAAATCTGGTTAGAGCGAGATCGCAGAAAACGAAGCAAGACTATGAAGAAATAATCAAAAATCAATGAATGATTGAACGAATTGACAAAAATGAAAGAATGAGTGAATGGGACGAACCTTTATGGCGTACACCCTAGTTCGCGAATGATATTTCGCAAGAGGCAAATGTAAGACCTAAAGTGCGTCATATAAGGGGGTATCTCTTGACATGGCTCAGGGAAAAGGTTACACCGCGCCTGGAACCTGAGTCATGAAAATTTGGGGTCAATAAAGCCCATCCGGGAGAGATACCTTGGATTTCCAACTATATAAGGTTATACCCTGGTTGGACGACCGAGGGTCTCTTCCAAGGAGTCAGTGTATGACCAAGGCGCCGAGGTACACGGTTGATCCAAGAGTGCCCGGGGCATTTGAAGTGTCTCGGCCATTCTTGGCAAGTCTTGGCACATGTTGCACTCGGCCCGAAGAAAACTCCACTTAGGGTGCAGTCTCGTAACCATAAGACCTATAGGTATAATGGATAAGAGGCTGCGAAAACAACTGGTTGTTGTTAAGACCGGATGGGAGGAGCTAGTCTTGTATGGCCGATGTAGGCCTCCTTGAAGGGGCAACCAGGGAGATGATAAGGGCGGCACCCTCCATTAGGGAGCTGATAAGTGTCTTAAGACGCAAATGTCATGAGGCTCTATTTTCGCAAGAAAATTTAGGCTTGTCATATTTGTGCGATGATCCTGAAGAGGCAATAATACTAACGCGAGGTTAAGACGAGATCAATGGGTCTTTACATGAAAGTGTAAAGACGTCCTGCAATTTCGTCGCAAGACGGCAATGTCATTGGGCTTTAAGTTCGAGAGAATTTTTTAGGCCTGTCATATTATCGCAACAAAAACATCCTACAGAGGCAACAATACTAAAGAAATGATAAGGCAAGATCAATGGGTCATTACATGAAAATGTAAAGACGTCCTGCGATTTTGTCGCAATGAGGGGTGGCAAAATAAGACCTTTAACTAGGAAGGCAAAATAAGACCACACAAGAAATTGAGTAAGCAAATAAGCTTGCGAAAATAACTATATTTCTTCATTTATTTGTGAAGGGTTAGCAACAACAGTTGCGAAATTAAGAAGTATTATTATTTAAAGATTATCGATTTAATCTCTCATGTGAAAATAAATAACAGAGGCAAGTATGGGAATGATTAGAGTAAAAACTTGTTATTTATTTTCATATGATAGATTTACAGTAAGGGATTACAAAAATGGAAGACTAGAAGGATAAATTTACAAATATCACAAGAAGAGAAAAAGGAAAATGAAGCTATCTCTCAGTTCATTCTTCTTTTTCATCAGACTCTTTATCGGACTCCTCTTCTTCGCTAGCATCACTATCAGAGACATCCAAGGAAGGCATATTTTCAGGAACCTCATCAAGAAGACAAGGATATGAAGAAAGAGGAATATTGTGGTCATCGCAAACTGTCTTAATAGTTTGATTGCGAAAACGGACAACATCATTATTGAAATTCGCTACAGTAGTTTATAGTTGCTTCTTCAACTTGGAATACTTGTCGTTGCGAAGAGAGAGGTCCTTCGCAAGTTGCTCTTTTTCAGATTCAAGTTCTTCAATTCTTGTTTGATACCTCTTCTCAGCTTCTGCGAACGTATGATAATGGATTAATAACTTAATAACAGATTTCACAAAAAAGAAGCGATAAAATAAAGAAGAACCATTAACAACCTTCTCTGTCAGAAATCATGTCTTTAACCAAGGCAGTTTGATCAGCATGAAGGCTAACGTTAACACTTAAGTTATTTCTGGCATTATCTAGAACTTTCGCAGCCCAAGCGAATTCATCGTCATTATTTATGAGAAGAAGAGAACGAATTTGATTCTCTCTTTAGCTAAGAACAGTATTTTGACGAATAGATTCATCACGCTCAATTTGAACTTCAAGAAGAGCTTTTGAAATTCTCGCTAATGCTTGAGCACCTCGATTAGCAATGCGATCTTTATCATCTATAAGATCGCTAACTTTCTTCCTTAAAATACTAATTTTCTCTTGGGAACTAAGATGCAGGTGTTTCATTTGGTTGGCTAAACTTAAAATATATCTATGATCTGCTTCTAAGAGACAGAATCTGGATTGAAGTTCGTTCAAAGAAAGATGATTGATTATGTCATTTGAAAAGCTATTTAGAGAATTATTGAGATGGGCAAGAAGAGCATCGTTAACCATAGGCTCGGGAAATGTGTGAAGAAGAATAGCTTCATCAGAAAGGTTATAAATGTCTGCGAAAATGATAAGTCAGATAAAGAAAAGTAAATGACAAAATAAGGATAAAAAAAGGAGAAGGATTTCATACCATAAAGTTGTTGATTAGCATTTTGAAGGATAGATATTTTATCCTTCTGAGAAGAAGATTCAACTTCCAATTGTTTGATTTTTTCACGAAGAAAAGCAGTTTCATTTCCAAGTTCTTTATCTCTCTTGCGAAGAGAAACAGTTTCAGCCTCCAATTCTTTGTTCTTTTCCTTAAGTTAAAGGTTTTTCTTTTCGAGATTGTTGTGCCTTTTCTCGAGATCTGAGGCAACAACAAAGGAAGCTCTCCCAGACTATAAAGGAAAATAAATAAATTGTTAAGATAAGGTTTATAATTGAAATCACGCAGAAATAAAGAAATATGAACATACCAAGGCACTAAGTGCATTTAAGAAACTGGGAGTCATTGTCCTAGAAACTCCACGAAAAGAATCATTACCCGCTAGCAGGGGGGCATCGCAGATATTTGCGAGAGCTTCGCACGTGGAAGAAAAATGATCATCTCCCATTCCTTGCATAGAATCAGAGAAAATACTAGACAGTTGCGCCATAGCAGATTCGACTGAATGATTCTCCTTCGCAAAAGAAGTGCAACCTCATCATTATCTTCATCGGAATTCTCGCCGGTTTTGGAATTAGAGTGAGAAGAGGAATGGATTTTCCGTTTTTTAGAAGATGGAGCAGAAGATTTATCCTTGCGAAGAGTAATCTTATTCTTGCCTTTAGCCTTCGCAGCTTCAGAAATATCATTTTATTCAACGCCAACCTTCGCACACAAATGAAGATAAGAAACAGAGGCAACAATATTGTTAAAAATAATAAAGAAAAATATTTCTTACTTTATCTGTGATTGAACGAAGTATCGCAAGAGTACTTGCCTTTGGATTTCTTTCGTAACTCCTTATCAACTTGATGATCTGAAAAATTCGCAAGATTAGATATAAGAGGAAATGAAGATTGTAAAATAAGTAAAAGTTAGGAAGTATACCTCTTTTGCTTTCTCGGGCCAATTAAATACCCAAGGATGATAATTTGCGAGATTCGCAGGGAGGATATTGGAACATGAAATGTAAGGTCCGTTCAAAAATAGCGGAAAGACACACCACTTGTCGTCTTTAGAGTAGAGAGGAACATTGTTCTTGCCAGAGCGCCAATCAATATCTAGCATCGGTAACTTATCGTCGAGAACGTTCTCTTTTCTTTTCAATCGAGCACCCCAGCGAGATTTATCATTTTTCATATTTATCACTTGATAATTTTCAAAAAAGTTTTCTACTGAGTACTTTTCAGCGACTATCTCTAAGTTTGTGAATTTAGGATCTCTGACGTTATCAGGATATAGAGCTCCCTTACCAGCGCCACGATTGGCGAATTCAAGCATTAGACGGATGCAATCTCCACTTAATTGATAAATAGCTCGCGAGAATTTCTCATGAGCAAGAATTTCATAGAACAAGGGCAGTTCGGGATTGTAGAGAGGAATGGGAAGACCTGCGAGGAGTTGACCTAGCGAGATTATGATTTTCTGATCATCACAATGATGATCAGTAAACAACTTTGCAGAAAGAATAGATGAAGATTCTTGATTGGGAATAGTAGATAAGGTGAAACCCCTTTCTTGTAAATTCTTTTGAGTCTCACCCAAAAGGGTTTCGTATCTACGACCAAGTGGAGCCATTCTCAGAATATGGGAATGATTAGAGAATTGAAGATCAAGAGAAAGAAGAAAAGGAAGATTTACAGTAGCAGAAACGTAAATTGCGGAGGAGGAGAATTGAAGAAAAATTGCAGAGAGAAAGTAAAAAAGAAGAAGAGGAGGGTGAGAAAACTATATATAGAGAAGAATTCTCGAGAAGATAAATGCATTTAATGCGAGAGGAGACGTGAATGGTCAAGAAAAACGGTTGAAAGAGACGTGTCAAGAAAAGAGTAGAAGAAGAAACATGTGTAATAAATTATGTGTAAAAGTACGGGATCATAACAGATAAATATGAATAGTTGCGGCATTTTAAAAATACTAGTTCTCATGACATTCTCTTCTTCGCAGAGAAGACATGAGAAGAGGCAAGATGTAGGATCAGAATATCGCGACATCAATACTTCGCGAGATCAATAAACGACATAATTGCGAAAGTGTCGCAAATGAGTAATATAAATGACGCAATGAATGACGACAACTAAAACACGAGAAAGATGTGAAGACCTAGCGAGATTTATGAGAGTTGCGAGATTATATATTTGTACACTTGCGATATTTCGCAAGTCATTCCCGAAAATAAAGGACAGCTTAGCTGTCATCCATTGTGTAATACCCTATATAAGGAGTCGAGCAGGACTGTTGTGAGAGATCTTTTTCCGAGTGTTAGGCAAGTCATTAAGAGAGAGAAAGTTTGTAGTGATTGTAATTTCTTTAGCTCTTTTCCATTTTATCTTGTAAAAATTCAAGGAATTAATCAATAAAAATCATAGTTGTTCATCTTCAATGGCTTAGTTGTGTGGATTCTTGTGAGGGGTGTAGTGTAGGATTTCCTGCAACTACAATATGTGTTGCAAATGTCCATAGGATCGGTTTCCCTTTGCCTAAAAACGTGTTGCACACATAGGATCGGTTCCCCTTTCTGTTATAAACCTTGCTGCACCTCATACAAAGATCGTTTCCTCTTTGTGATGTACTGCACCTCTTACTAGGATCGGTTCCCCTTTCCCATATTTGGTCCGACAGAAAATCACAAACCCGATCATACCATCTCAGGTGATTACTTAAGATCGGTTTCACTAATAAAAGTTATACCAATACATAAGTCAGGTTTTTGTGAATAGTTCTACCAAGAACACAACAAGTCGTGAATGGTTATACTCAATCACACATATTGGTTGTTCATAAGATATGCAATGAATAACAAAACCAATAACGCCTGGCGATTTCCTTTTCGATTCACAAACAAGTTTATGAACTTACTTCCTTAGAACACATGTAAAACATTTTTCCCTAGGATGAAATCCTCACCTCATACCCATACATAATCACAATTGTAGGATCAAAATATCGCAACATCAATACCATTGCGAAACCTTTATACAACACATTGCAAAGACATCGCAGATTGGTTACAGAAATGACGTGACAGATGACGACAGTCTAAACACGAGAAAGATGTGGAGACCTAGCGAGATTTAGGAGTGTTGCGAAATTTAACATTTGTATACTTGCGAGAATATCGCAAGCCAGATCCGAAAATAAAGGACAGCTTAGCTGTTACCCACTATGTAATATCCTATATAAAGAGCCGAACAGGCTTAAGGTAGGGGGAGAGATCTTTTTAGAGTGGAGAGAAAGTTTTGAGGAGAGAGAAAGTCTAGAACAGTAGTTGTATTCTTGATTTCATTTCCTTCTTGTATAATTCCTAAACTCAATTAATAAAAAGTGTGATTGTTGATCTTAAAGATGTGTTGATTATTATGAATTCTTGTGAGGGATGTATTGTGGGATTTCCTGCAACTATATAATGGCGCTAGAAACAGGGATTGAAGATTGATATTGTGATTTGAAAGAATTTGGAGTAATAGGTAAAGAATTTCATATAATTTTCAACAACTCATTAAGGTAGAAAAATGGCTAGAAGAAGAAATACATCAAAACAACTATTAGAAGAAGTAGGAGGCTTGCTGGAAAAGGGAGAGATGAAATGGAGAAATCTTCAAGAGTGAACACAAGAAACAATGGAGAAAATCAAGTTCAACAGCCAATTCAACGTACACCAATCCAAAATAGAACTGTGGATTATGACAGAGTGAGTGTACATACTTGGCGATCAGATTCCGAAGATGAAATGGAAGAAGAGCAGCAACTAATAAGCAATAGACGAGAAGAGAGAGACCAAGAAGCAATTGGAGGAATAATTCATGGAAATGAAGAAATTGAAGCGTTAGAGGCATTGAGGCAAATAATACACGAAGAAAGGAGATTAGAAGCAGAAGAACGTGCAAATCTGACAAGGCAAAATCATGAGTTGAGAATGGAAAATATGAGATTACAAAGTAGAAGGTCAAGAAGCACTACAAGATCAAGTTCAAGATCAGTTAGAGGAGAAATAAGACGAAATTCGCCTGTAGAAAATGCTAATGAAGATACTCGAGAGGAAGTACAAAATCCAGACGAAGAACGTCGTGAAAGAAGAGAAATAATGGAAGATCGTTATATTCAACATGGTGAAATTCTTTAAAATGGACAAAACAACAGAAATCAGGGAAATAGGCAACGTTAGGAACGAAATAATCAAGATGGCGAAGAAAATCAGGAAGAAGGAAGGAGAATATTATATGGGAGAGAAGTTCAAAGAAATCAACAAATAATTGAAGATGAAATCAAAAGACATTACACTGAACAAGCACGTCTAGCTTGTGAAAGGGAAATACTAAGAGCACAAGTAGAAGAACAAGAGCTCCAAGAGGCAATTCGCCAGAACAATCATGATAATCGAGAAAGAAGGCATGAACAAAACCGCAATAATGGTAATTGATAGGTGTCTAAAACACCTAATTTACTATCTAGTAGTTACGCTTTCTTTGCTATTTTTCTTGTGAATTATGTATTTTACGCGTGTTTTTGAGTTATTAGGTACTCTGGAGTCGCACGGAGGAAAAGAAGCAGAAATCATTCAAATTGAGTCGAAAAGGGTAAACCGGTCATTTCACAGGCAAGCGATATTCGGAGCCCAGTCAAATATAAGGGACAACCCTTTTGGATTCTAGTGAGAATTGCTAAAAGCACCCATGGGTGGTAATGGGCGCTCATACTATCAGATCTAGTTGGGTCGAGTTCTATTGTTTACAACATTTCTTTCAATTCTTCTCGAGCTGCAAATGGGGATTATTGTTGGAGAGTTGAATCAGAGGAATATTGGTGGATTGATGATGAACCAGTGAAGGATTATAAATCTAAGTCACTCTGGTGGATGTGTTCAGTTCACAAGAGTTGGAGTTCGTGTTCGATTCAGAGTTAGGGTTTCCGGTGATTTTGTTGATACTATCGATTGAAGATGATGGAGGAGTGTATGTTGAAGATAATGGTCGATTAACGGTGGGTTTGAGGTGAATTTGTGTATCACAGAAGGAATGGCTCGAATTAATGGTGGTTGAAAGATGAATTGAAGAACTGAGCAGGTGGTCTGATGTTTCTGAGATGAATGATGGGTTTGTGAATATAATGGGTATGGAATTGAGAGGATGATAACTGAAATGGTTGTGTTAGTGAGCTGCAGACAAGGATTTGAGGTTGGCTGAAGATGAGAATTACAGTCTGGGGTTGATTCAGAATTGAAACTCAGAGTTGAGTTAGATTGAGAAGATGTGAAGACTGGATTTGTTGGCTAACCAAGATTAAGAAGAAGAGATTGATGGGTTTGTTTATCAGGGACTGATGTTGTCTATAATGGTTGCTGCCAGGGTTTGATGATGTGTGGACTCGAGAGAGGATGATTACGAGATGTATGGGTTGTGGCACCGAGATTGGAGGAGTGCGGAGGTTTTGTTGCGGTGAAGGCAAGGGAAATGGAGGTTTGAAGTTGGGTTCTAGCAGGAGCTAAAGATGAACTAATGAAGCTAGATGTTTGCTGTCGATTGAGAAGCTCATGCCATACAGGGAGTGACGTTGTTTGCAGGTTGGGTGTTGGTGTTATGTTACTGCATTGAAAGGGTAGTTGAGTCTCTGATGTTCAAATGAAGCTGATGCTGTGAAGAATGAATGTTTAATGAGATGGAGTTATGAACTGATCTTTGCAATGTAGAATGGATAATGGAAGAAATTGCAGCGTGGTTGAGCTGTGATGAAGTGAAGCACCGAACCTTAGATGTATGTTAGGATGAATGATTGCAGGGATTGTTGGCCCGAGGTTGCATTTGTTGCTAGAATTTTGGAATCTGTCAAGGATTTGTCACTACCGCCGCTACAGATCGAGAATGAAATGGTGACTTACAAGGAAGAATTGAAATTGGGTTTGTTGGTTGAATCAAGGAAGAGATGTGGAACTGAAATTAAGCCGCAAGTAGATGAGCAATTTGGAGAATCAAACTGAGATGGGAATTGTCAGGGTAGAATGCAGGAAAGGAGCTGAGCTGCAATTGATGGTGGCGTCTGGTGGATTAAAAAGGCAGGGCAGAGTTCTAGTGGTGGCTAGCAGTGAATGATGAGATGTGTTGTGGATTACTCAGTGTTGCAGCTGAGTTGAAAGCAGGGAACGAATGGGAATTCAAGGCAAGATTGAGTTCTTAAAGTTGTAATGTGACAGGGATGACTCGAAGCTGTACGCTGGTGGTAGTGAGATAATGTGCTGCTGTAGAATATGGCCTGTGGTAGGCTGATGGAAATGGCTGAGTTCAGGGGGAGATAGTTGTGCTGACTGCAATGGAGTTTTGGTGGTGTTAACTGTTGTTGGAAGTGTTTGGAGGTGAGGCTCGGATGGTCATATTACGGGGGAGTAGCAAAGATAGCGAACCGGAATGCAGTGGAGCCGATGCTTGCAAAGTACAATGGGAATTACAGGTGCTGATTGAGACGCAGGAGCTGTAGCTGCTCTGGGTTGTTTGTAGATGCATTGCGAGTAGATGAGTCGATTTGCTGGTGGCTTGAGGAGATGAAAGCAGTCTTGTGGTTAGGACTGGCGATGGATGTTTTTGATGCTGCAGTGAGATGGATTGAGGCTGAGCCTGCAGTTGTGCGTTTGCAGAAGGCTAGAGTGAATTGGCAGGTTGTGGTTTAAGCTGTTAATGGAACAACAATGTGATGGAATAGCGACTAGAGTTGGAGATATTGCGAGAGAAAGGTGCAGGCCAAGATGGTGGAAGGAAAGCACCGATGCACCATCTTGGTGCAAGACGGATCATCGACTCCGTGCAAAGGCTCGAGGCCAAAGTCACTCAGCTCAGCTGAGTCTGACTAGCTATTTAGCTTGTCTGGCTGAACCTGATCTGACTCTCTGACTCACCTAATGACTCACCCTGACTCTCCCTGACTCGGTGCTTGACCGAGTTAACCCGCCGAGCTGACTAGTTGACCGATCCGACCCGTTGACCGGTGACCGGGTGGACTTTGCCGGTCACCTGAGATATTTTTCGGCGATCTTTCCGGCCAATTTCCGTCCATAATCCCAGTTTTCCGGCGACCGTTTTTGGGCAGAATTTTCACATGGGTTTTTCTCACACATGGGCTTGGTGGACCACTTGGAGATGGATTTTGAGAAGACCTAATATTGGAAGGAGTATCCTTTATGGAAATAGAGAAACATATAAAAGAGAGGACTTTTACCAAATGTGGGATATCATCTGATATATATTTTTTTCTATTCTTTGCCTCTACTTTGTTTTCTAGGGTTTAGAACCATGAAGTCTTTTCTCTTTCTTCTTGTTATGAACTCCATGAATATGAGCTAGAGTTTTATTATTGGTTATGGAATAAGTTGGATTTCCAAATATGGGTTTTAATTCAATAAATTAGTTTTCTCTCATATTATCGTTTATGATTCACCATCAATATTGTTACATGATTTGAATGCTTGTTAGTCGAGTCGCGAATCGATTGAGTTTGCTTTCATCTTTATTGCTAGATTAGGGTTATTATACGCAAAAGTGATAATTCCGGATTGCAAGTAGCATAAATATGATTATAGTTTGTAGTGATATATTCTTATGATCATATGTGAACCATAACCTTTGTTAAATCGGATTAGTGCTTTTACACGTTCGATTGCTTTGATTGGCCTGATTTCATAGAACTTAATGCATCTAGGGAATTAAACTTGATTAGTGCTTTTACACGTTAGGTTGTTCCATTAGATAGAATTCATATTCGCATCTTTTAATGTGTTTGTTGATGACAAGAGGAGATTAGCGGGATATTCTTGCGATCAAGGTATTCTAGGGTCTTTGATAAAAGTTGAGATTAAAATATCAATTCTAGTTATTGTGTTGAAAACATGTTTGTGAATGAAAACGAAATCCTTGACCAATACTTTCTTATCCTTGATTCGATTTGTTTGCTTATTTCTTTATTTGTTTTATTTAGTTTATTATAATCACAAAACCCCGGTGTTATTTATAGGGAACCGAAACAATTTGACAACCTAGACCTCTCAGGATCGATCCTTTCTTGCCCTTGCTATATTTATATTTTGAGTAGTAAGAAAGTGTAATTTATATTTGTGTCGGCTGACAACCGGTCAAATTTTGGCGCCGTTGCCGGGGAGGCAGCGGTTGTCACTTGTTTTTGGTTTCTTATTTTTGTTTTTAGTTTTTGTTTTATTTTTCTTATTTTCTGGGTTTTAACCTTGGTGTGAGAATTTTATTTCAGGTGCTTGTTTCTCATGGAAGGAGCATACTACATGGATGGATACGGTTTTCAACAACCTCAACAATATGACAACTACCAATTCCAGGGGTATGATCAAAACCAATTCATTGGTTATGACCAATATTCCATGGAACCTTATGGTTTTACTCAACAACCTTATGGCGAGTATGTGTGTGAACAACCACAAGGATGGGAGGATTCTTATGCTCGTGAACAAAAATTCTCTAATTTTATAGACAAAGTTTCCAACTTTTTACAAGAGGAATTTCAAAAAGCAAAAGAGACTACAAACGAGCAACTCCAAGAACTTCGTGAAGGTATTGCTAGCTTGCGAAGAGGCATTGATCAATGCAAGGAAGATATGGATAATTCTAATGTGCATATGGTTTGTGATGAATATTTGATTGATGCTAATGTTGAAAAAGGGCAATCCTTGGGCACTTTCGTTGATAATTGTGTACTTAACTCAACTCTTGATCTTAATAATGATCATTCACCTATTCAAAAGGATAAGTTTGAGATTAGCAACACTAAATTCAGCGAGGACCAATCTTATGTTGACTATGATAGTGACGGTGATTATGATACATTGCTTGAAACACCTCATGGTGACATCCCCGAGGAGTGTACAATGGAGTCTTTTTGGGATCAAGATGAAGACGAAGAGGAATATGTCGACACTTGTGTAGATTACTCAAGCATTGATCTTAATAATGATCAAGAGCCTATTCAAAGGGTGGAGCTTGAGGATGATGCATTTTCGAGTGTTCTAAAAAAGTTTATTTTAATAAAATTTGGATCCGCAAAAGATTATGTGCCTTACAACAAAAAGGAGGAATATGTTGAGAATGAGACCGTTTTGACCAATATTGTGGAAGACCCAATTGAGCTTGCAAATGATTGTAATGATGATGTTTATGTCGAGACTTTAGTTATGGCAGAAACGGACGAAGAATGGTTGCAAGGTTTGATAGAGGACCATGTATGAAAGAGGTGAATTATTCACTTGAGTTTTTCAAGGATGAAGAGGATTCCGTGATACAAGAGATTGTGCAAGGTTTGTCTAACCCGTTACCTATTGTTTCTTCTCCTTTACCTCTTATTGGTTTGAATGTATGTGCTTCGAGAATATTGTTGAATGACTTTGTTTCTCGATATCCTCCATTAGAGATACTTGATTCTCATACTATGCAGGTTTTGGAACAAGAAACCGTGGAAGTACCCGACTTCTATATTCTTTATACACTCCCAAGTGTGGACAAGAATAAGTGTGGGGGAAGCTTTTATTGGTTCATAGCTTCACTTTTGTTTTATATTACTAATATTTGTGTGAAGCTAGTGTTTGCAAAACAGGTTTTATGGAAGGATCCTCAACTTTTCAGATTGTTGGTATATGGACGATAACAAAAGAGTCGGGCTGACGACTTTAAACCAAGCGCTAAATGGGAGGCAACCCATAGGTTTTGTATTTTAGTCCCTTTTATTTTTTGTTTTTTATTGTTTGCATATCATATTTGCATCCCCATGTTTTATTTCATTGAGTCCGGAATCTATCTTAGAAGAGAATTATGATGAATACCTTTTCGTCAGAAAAATTCAGACTGTACGTAGTTCAGTCCAGAGACCATAACTGTCAGACCGTTTATCGAAACACTGTGCCCTTTTGACACTTTGTAGAAAACACGTAGATGAACAACTTTTGTGAAATGGAGTTTTTCCAAATTCCTTACCAATTTGTACAGTTTTTGCGTTTTATCTGCTGTTACATCAGAATTCATAATTTTCGGTTTTACACATTGAGGACAATGTGAAGTTTAAGTGTGGGGAGTCTTTTGCATATAGAGTTTTTAGCCTTTTTGAGTCAAAATTTTCAATTTTTTTTTGTATATATTTGAATAAAACTCCAACTTGTGGTTAGTTTAGAGTCACATAGTATACATGTCGCTAAGATTACATCGAGAATCTCATAATAGTGACTGAACTTAGAGATGACAGAGAACATGATCGGGTTTCTTAATTGTATGAGAGTTAAAGTTGGATTTAACCATGCCCGTGGAAAATAAGGTGCAGACTGAATTCGGTATTAGAATAGTGATCCCCTATAGTGGAGACTACCCATGTTACATAATGTGAGGCACCGACCTTCAATTCTTTGTACCTGTCTAAATTGTGCTTTTAGAGTGTGTGTCACCGTACGTAAATTCCGGGCAGAATGGTGAGCTGTCCAATTTCCCACCATAGAAGCACTATTTTGATCTCTTGAGTGCTATTTTTATCAATCATGTTGGTGACATCGAATTGCTAACTTACATACCACTTGTAATCTTGTTCGCAGTTAGCACCATCCACCTTATCTCTCTCTACACCAACAGGTCCATAGAAACACCATCATCATCAACAAGAGGAGCATCACAAATTCGAAGGAAAGTTGAAGACGTTCAAGGTTTACAAGCAAATAATATGAATTGAGCAGATTTCAGATTTTATGTACGAGAGCGAATATTATCAAGATGAGATTTCGAGAGGTTTATGATATCAAGACATACAAGTTGTGAAGAATCAAGCGGTAAAGTACTTACACCATGGCCTTTGTATTGTATTTTATTTTGTATTTATTATTCTCTTGTCTCAAAAAAAAAAAAAAAAAAAAAAAAAAAAAAAAAACAAGAGAAAATTTTTAGGTTCGTTAATAGTTTTTTATTATTTTGTTTTGTTTTGTTTTTATTTTGTATTTAATTTTCTTGTCTCATAAAAAAAATAAAGAAAAAAAAATATATAAAAAAAAAAAAAAAGAGAAAAAAAAAAGAGAAGAAAAAAGAAAAAAAAAAGAGAGACAAGAAAAATTCATTGTATCATATTTTGGGTTTGTATAGTTTGTTTTTAGTTTTATTCTTTCAATAAAGCCAATGGAAAGAAGGAATATCCATAATGAAGTTTCAAGCGACAAGGAATTTGAGGAAATAATTAAATTGTCGAGGTTCTACGAAGTTCAAGAGTTATCATCAAGAGTTGAAGACCGAAGACGAAGATGAAGACACCGATAGAAGACCGAAGACGTTTCTATGGATGCTGTGAGAGTGGTGCTAGCTGCACGCTGAACGGATAACGAGGTGAGTAAGCATATTCCCACCTTCGTTAAATGGTTGATTTCCTTTCGAAGAGATCGTCAGAAAAATGGGTTTTCAAAAATATATAAAAGATGTGGGTTTTCAAAACATTCGGAGGGTTTTGCCTTCCTACCATTCAACGTGTCGCGGGATTCTCTCTTCATTCCAACATGGACACATGTGTGACCCATAAAGAGTTGTTTATTATTGAGAGCAATATCATAAAACCCTTTCTTGTGAGGCAGAGTCGAGACTTTTGATCACTCCGAACCCGAATTTCTTTCGAGAAGGGATGGTTATTTCTCTCTCAACTTTTAAGAATGAGATTGTGTTCATTTATGTGTCTAACTTCTTATGATTAGTGTGCAGAATCTCTATGTCTTTTTAGCGCGTTGGATACTATCATTACGGAGAACTAGTAAGTTGGAAAAATAGGTTTTGTGGGTAAATCTCTTGTAAACCCTCACGAGACTATAACTCGTCCACTAGGGACACCTAGGGGTTTAAAGGCTTGTTATTTATGCTAAAAGTGACCGTAGCCTCGACGACACGGAGTTGTATGTATTTTAGAATTGTTTTGATTGATTTGCTCGAGGACTAGCAAAGTCTAAGTGTGGGGGAATCTAATAGGTGTCTAAAACACCTAATTTACTATCTAGTAGTTATGCTTTCTTTGCTATTTTTCTTGTGAATTATGTATTTTACGCGTGTTTTTGAGTTATTAGGTACTCTGGAGTCGCACGGAGGAAAAGAAGGAGAAATCATTCAAATTGAGTCGAAAAGGGTAAACCGGTCATTTCACAGGCAAGCGATATTCGGAGCCCAGTCAAATATAAGGGACAACCCTTTTGGATTCTAGTGAGAATTGCTAAAAGCACCCATGGGTGGTAATGGGCGCTCATACTATCAGATCTAGTTGGGTCGAGTTCTATTGTTTACAACATTTCTTTCAATTCTTCTCGAGCTGCAAATGGGGATTATTGTTGGAGAGTTGAATCAGAGGAATATTGGTGGATTGATGATGAACCAGTGAAGGATTATAAATCTAAGTCACTCTGGTGGATGTGTTCAGTTCACAAGAGTTGGAGTTCGTGTTCGATTCAAAGTTAGGGTTTCCGGTGATTTTGTTGATACTATCGATTGAAGATGATGGAGGAGTGTATGTTGAAGATAATGGTCGATTAACGGTGGGTTTGAGGTGAATTTGTGTATCACAGAAGGAATGGCTCGAATTAATGGTGGTTGAAAGATGAATTGAAGAACTGAGCAGGTGGTCTGATGTTTCTGAGATGAATGATGGGTTTGTGAATATAATGGGTATGGAATTGAGAGGATGATAACTGAAATGGTTGTGTTAGTGAGCTGCAGACAAGGATTTGAGGTTGGCTGAAGATGAGAATTACAGATCTGGGGTTGATTCGAATTGAAACTCGTCGAGTTGAGTTAGATTGAGAAGATGTGAAGACTGGGTTTGTTGGCTAACCAAGATTAAGAAGAAGAGATTGATGGGTTTGTTTATCAGGGACTGATGTTGTCTATAATGGTTGCTGCCAGGGTTTGATGATGTGTGGACTCAGAGAGGATGATTCTGAGATGTATGGGTTGTGGCACTGAGATTGGAGGAGTGCAGGTTTTGTTGCAGTGAAGGCAAGGGAAATGGAGGTTTGAAGTTGGGTTCTAGCAGGAGCTAAAGATGAACTAATGAAGCTAGATGTTTGCTGTCGATTGAGAAGCTCATGCCATACAGGGAGTGACGTTATTTGCAGGTTGGGTGTTGGTGTTATGTTACTGCATTGAAAGGGTAGCTGAGTCTCTGATGTTCAAATGAAGCTGATGATGTGAAGAATGAATGTTTAATGAGATGGAGTTATGAACTGATGCTGCAATGTAGAATGGATAATGGAAGAAATTGCAGCGTGGTTGAGCTGTGATGAAGTGAAGCACCGAACCTTAGATGTATGTTAGGATGAATGATTGCAGGGATTGTTGGCCTGAGGTTGCAGCTGTTGCTAGAATTTGGGAATCTGTCAAGGATTTGTCACTACTGCCGCTACAGATCGAGAATGAAATGGTGACTTACAAGGAAGAATTGAAATTGGGTTTGTTGGTTGAATCAAGGAAGAGATGTGGAACTGAAATTAAGCTGCAAGTAGATGAGCGGCTGGAGAATCAAACTGAGATGGGAATTGTCAGGGTAGAATGCAGGAAAGGAGCTGAGCTGCAATTGATGGTGGTGTCTGGTGGATTAAAAAGGCAGGGCAGAGTTCTAGTGGTGGCTAGCAGTGAATGATGAGATGTGTTGTGGATTACTCAGTGTTGCAGCTGAGTTGAAAGCAGGGAACGAATGGGAATTCAAGGCAAGATTGAGTTCTTAAAGTTGTAATGTGACAGGGATGACTCGAAGCTGTACGCTGGTGGTAGTGAGATAATGTGTCTTTGAGAATATGGCCTGTGGCAGGCTGATGGAAATGGCTGAGTTCAGGGGGAGATAGTTGTGCTGACTGCAATGGAGTTTTGGTGGTGTTAACTGTTGTTGGCAGTGTTTGGAGGTGAGGCTCGGATGGTCATATTACAGGAAGTAGCAGCATAGCAGAACTGGAATGCAGTGGAGTTGATGCTGCAAAGTACAATGGGAATTACAGTCTTGATTGAGACGCGAGGAGTCTGTAGATGCTCGGGTTGTTTGTTGCATTGCGAGTAGATGAGTCGATTTCTTTGGTGGCTTGAGGAGATGAAAGCAGTCTTGTGGTTAGGACTGGCGATGGATGTTTTTGATGCTGCAGTGAGATGGATTGAGGCTGGCCTGCAGTTGTGCGTTTGCAGAAGGCTAGAGTGAATTGGCAGGTTGTGGTTTAAGCTGTTAATGGAACAGCAAAGTGATGGAATAGCAGCTAGAGTTGGAGATATTGCAGAGAAAGGTGCAGGCCAAGATGGCTGGAAGGAAAGCACTGATGCACCATCTTGGTGCAAGCATGAGATCGACTGTGCAAAGGCTCGGCCAAAGTCACTCGGCTCACCGAGTCTGACTAGCTATTTAGCTTGTCTGGCTGAACCTGATCTGACTCTCTGACTCACCTGATGACTCAACCTGACTCACCCTGACTCGGTGCTTGACCGAGTTAACCCGCCGAGCTGACTAGTTGACCGATCCGACCCGTTGACCGGTGACCGGGTGACTTTGCCGGTCACCTGAGATATTTTCCGGCGATCTTTCCGGCCATAATCCCAGTTTTCCGGCGACCGTTTTTGGGAAGAATTTTCACATGGGTTTTTCTCACACATGGGCTTGGTGGACCACTTGGAGATGGATTTTGAGAAGACCTAATATTGGAAGGAGTATCCTTTATGGAAATAGAGAAACATATAAAAGAGAGGACTTTTACCTAATGTGGGATATCATCTGATATATATTTTTTTCTATTCTTTGCCTCTACTTTGTTTTCTAGGGTTTAGAACCATGAAGTCTTTTCTCTTTCTTCTTGTTATGAACTCCATGAATATGAGCTAGAGTTTTATTATTGGTTATGGAATAAGTTGGATTTCCAAATATGGGCTTTAATTCAATAAATTAGTTTTCTCTCATATTATCGTTTATGATTCACCATCAATATTGTTACATGATTTGAATGCTTGTTAGTCGAGTCGCGAATCGATTGAGTTTGCTTTCATCTTTATTGCTAGATTAGGGTTATTATACGCAAAAGTGATAATTCCGGATTGCAAGTAGCATAAATATGATTATAGTTTGTAGTGATATATTCTTATGATCATATGTGAACCATAACCTTTGTTAAATCGGATTAGTGCTTTTACACGTTCGATTGCTTTGATTGGCCTGATTTCATAGAACTTAATGCATCTAGGGAATTAAACTTGATTAGTGCTTTTACACGTTAGGTTGTTCCTTTAGATAGAATTCATATTCGCATCTTTTAATGTGTTTGTTGATGACAAGAGGAGATTAGCGGGATATTCTTGCGATCAAGGTATTCTAGGGTCTTTGATAAAAGTTGAGATTAAAATATCAATTCTAGTTATTGTGTTGAAAACATGTTTGTGAATGAAAACGAAATCCTTGACCAATACTTTCTTATCCTTGATTCGATTTGTTTGCTTATTTCTTTATTTGTTTTATTTAGTTTATTATAATCACAAAACCCCGGTGTTATTTATAGGGAACCGAAACAATTTGACAACCTAGACCTCTCTGTGGGATCGATCCTTTCTTGCCCTTGCTATATTTATATTTTGAGTAGTAAGAAAGTGTAATTTATATTTGTGTCGGCTGACAACCGGTCAGTGATATCAATGAAGAATATGATAGAGTACAAAGGAGAGCTGAAAGGCGGCAAAGAGAAAAAAATGAGAAGTATAATCATGTGCGAATTCATGAAAGAAATGAAAGAGGAGATCGCAGGGAAAGACGAGAAGAAAATGATGAACAAGAAAATAAAAACAGAGATATGAACGCAGAAGAAGAGAAGCGGAGTTAAAAAGACCAATGGATCCAAATTCTGGTGTAAATGAATAAATTTTGAGAGAGCTAGCGGAAATGAGAGGAATGTTAAATAATAAAAGAGAAGGAGGTAGGAGACAACCGGACGAAGCCATAGAAGAAGCTGCGAAAACTCCATTCACACAAGAAGTACAATTAGGAGGAATACCACCAAAGTGCAACTTACCTGCGCTAACCAGCATTTTTGACGGAACAACTTGTGCAGTACAACACATCAAAGCTTATGTGAGATGTATGCTACAATGGGAAAACCATGATGATGTATTGTGCAAATATTTTGCATCAAGTTTAACAGGAGAGGCCTTAAAATGGTTTGAAGGTTTTCCAAAGAATACTATAACATCTTTCAACCATTTGCAGACTACATTCTTAGGGGCGTATATAAGTAACAATTCTTCACGACCTGGCATTGAAGATGTATTTGGACTAAAGCAAAGAATTGGCGAAAGTTTGAAGCATCTAACCAAGAGGTGGAGGACAATGTGTAGTGAAATGGCTGGTCGTGTGGATGAGAGATACCTCATTCTATCATTCCTTAACGCAATGTTCGCAACCAATTTGTTGTATATTCAAATTTTCAGAATCAAGAATACAATCACAATGACTAAGCTGCGAGAGCTTCAAGAGGAGTATATTTCTCTTGAGGAAAAACAAAATGACATGGAATCATACCCAGTTGCGAACACAAGTTCAAAAGCAGCGAATGCAAGCCTATTACCCAAACTGATAAGCACAGTGGCGAGCACTTCGCAAGTACAACAAGAGAAGATAATGATTGATAGTCAGCAAAAGCTAGTAGCTATGGGAAGTCGTGATCAAGAAGAATTCGAAAGGGAGAGAAACTTATATAACCGTGGTGGGAATAATAAGATTCAAAGACTTGATCAACCACAAGAATTTTATGGAGGTCAAAGACAAAACTATCATAGAGGAAAGGGAAGTCACAACATAATATGGGAAGAAATCAAGATGCCACCTCTGAATGCTAGTGTGGAAAAAATATGGGAAGCTATAATCTTGATGGAAAATATACCAACACCATGGAACATGGGGAATGAACCACCTCCAAACCACAGAAGTCATGAATTTTGTTCTTATCACCATTTTCATGGACATTCAACAAATGACTGCAGAAATATAAAAAGAATCATCCTCAGAATGATAGATCAAGGGAAATTAAATCATTTTCTAAAAGACCAACCTCAGTCTCAACCATTACCACCACCGCCAGAAATTCGCAGAGTAAATACAACAAAAGGAGGAGAAACATTTGTAATAGAAGTTGGAGAAAAGGAAAAGAATCTGTTTTGTCACTCTATTGTACATTCGTACAAAACAATTGAAGACTTTCACGATAACACTCTCAGCAGGGTTTTCGCAAGAGATGCCGATGATAGATAAATATTGAACATTGCAAAGGCATCGCCGCTGAAAGAATTGCAAAAGCAGACTATTTCCTTCACCGCAGAAGAAGTACCTGAGAGTGGAGAAATGCACGATAACCCATTAGTGGTAAAATTGGAGATTAACCCAAAACCTAGCGATGATGAAGATGATGAAGCTGAGGATTCATGGGCAATTAACAGAGTTTTAATCGATACCGGAAGTTCCGTGGATATCCTTTGTATCATGCTTATAAAACTATGGGAGGAAAAGATAAAGATCTAATACCTTCAACTTACAAAATCTATGGTTTTAATGGTACTGCCAATAAGCCTAAAGGGGAAGTCAATATGCGAATTCCATTGAAAGGATTGTCCTCTGAAATTCTGTTCTGTGTAGTCGATGTGGAATCACCATACAACGCATTGATTGGACGACCTTGGTTACATGGGATTCTAGGTGTAGCATTGACTTTCCATCAATGCATCAAGTTCCCTCATCCCAGTGGTATTGGCATCATAAAAGGAGATTGGATTGAAGGAAAGAAGTGTTATGAAATTGATGTAGAATCTTGCGAAGAAAGAGCTGCAAAGAAGAAGAATTGGAAACATAACATCATAGAAAGACAAAAAAGTGAAAGATTGATGGTAGATGCAATAGAACAGAGAGAAGAAAAAACGCCTCAAAACCAATCCATGCTGAAGGTAAGAAGCGAAGAAGATTTCGCAAAAGGTAAGGAAATAACATAAAATTTTCAAAAATGCAGAGGCAGAAAGTAGGAGAGGTAAGAGACTTAAAGCGTGAATGTATTTGTTGATTTTATGACTGCAAAAATAAAATTGAGAGAAGAAAGAAAGATGTATGAATAATTGGTTGCAAAAAATTTCAAAAAAAATATATCTTATGAATGACAAAGATGAGATTGCGAAATTACAAAAGAGCTGATATACAGAAGAAGAAACAAAACAATCATAAAGGGGTGAACCTACTATGGCGTACACCCTAGTTCGCGAAATCAAAATTTCGCAAGAGGCAAATGTAAGACCTAAAGTGCGTCATAGAAGGGGGAACCTGTTGCATGGCTCATCGAAAAGGTTACACCGCCCCTGGAACCTGAGTCATGGAGATTTGGGGTCAATAAAGCCCATCCAGGAGAGGTACCTTGGATTTTCAACCTAAGCTTATGACTTAGGTTGGACGACTGAGGGTCTCTTCTAAGGAGTGCGACATCTGATCAAGGCGCCGAGGTACACGATTGAGCCAAGAGTGCCTGGGGCATTTGAAGCGTCTCGGCCATTCTTGGAAAGTCTTGACTTATGCTGCACACGGCCCGAAGAAAACCCCACTTAGGGTGCAGTCTTGTAACCATAAGCCATATAGGCAAAAGGGATAAGAGGTTGCGAAAACAAATGGTTGTTGTTAAGACCGGATGGGAGGAGACAACCTTGTATGTTAGAGGTACGTCTCCTTGAAGGGGCAACCAGGGGAAAGATAAGGGCGGCACCCTCCATTAGGGAGCTGATAAGTGTCTTAAGACGCAAATGTTAGGAGGCTTTATTTTCGCAAGAATATTTAGGCTTGTCATATTTGTGCGACAATCCCGAAGAGGCAATAATACAAAAGAGAAAGATATGGCGAGATCAATGGGTCAATACATGAAAGTGTAAAGACGTCCTGCAATTTCGTCGCAAGACGACAATGTCATGGGGCTTTATTTTCGCAAGAATATTTAGGCCTGTCATATTGTCGCAACAAAACGACAAAAGAAAAAAGTTAAGACAAGATCAATGGGTTTCTGCATGAAAGTGCAAAAACGTCCTGTGTGTTGCACTGATAAGAGGTGGCAAAATAAGACCTTTAACTAGGAATGCAAAATAAGACCACATAAGAGAACCAGAAAGAATGAAATCTTGAGAAAAACCAAGAAATATCTAATCGCGAAAATTCTGCAGAAACAGCTGCGAAACTGAGGCATAAATACATGTTGATATTCAAAAGTGACTTGCTTAATCTTTCATTTGGATACAAATAACAGAGGCAAGTATGGGAATGAATAGAATAAGAACATGTTATTTGTCTCCATATGATAGATTTACGCACGCGAGAACCATTTAGAAGGATTGAAAATGAGGTGGTCGATATGCATTGCATTGTTAGCTTTACCCACGCGTCACCAAAACCTAGTGCTGATAGAGCCGATTTGATGAAGTTCCACTCCACTCTGTCGAAAGCTTTAAGGAGATCTAACTTTAAGGCGAAGTTACCTTTTCTGGCTTTTGAGTTTTCCATTGAATGAATAAGCTCGTGAGCGATGATAATGTTGTCCGTGATTTTTCTCCCTGGAAAAAAGGTGGATTGATTTGGGGATATTATCTTGTTTAAGATTGGCTTTAGCCGATTTGCTAGAATCTTAGATATGATCTTGTAAATTGTATTACTCAGGCTTATGGGTCTGAAGTCTGATGGGGTTTGTGGAGTGTATATTTTAGGGATCAGAGTTATGAAGGAATAGTTTAATTTTGGATTTAGGTTTCCGATTTTAAAAAATTCTTGTACTGCATTAATTATATCCGGACACATTATATCCCAGTTAGCTTTAAAGAAGCCTGGCTGAAACCCATCCGGTCCTGGCGCTCCCCACTGGTTCATATTAGAAAATGTATTCCATATTTCTTATTTTGATAGGATAATTATTAAGGAAGAATTTTCCACCTCAGAAACGCAAGTTTCAATAAAGCTTGATAAATGTTCCACTAAGTTGTTGTTGTGCGAGGTGCCTATTTGAGTGAATTGATTTATTAAGAGGGTATTGATCTGGTCTATATCTGAAATCCACAAACCCGATGGTTCTCTGAGAGAGTTTATAGCATTGATTCTTTTTCTATTGGAAGCCACAACATGGAAGTACTCCTTGTTTTGGTCGTAATCTTTAAAAAATTTATCTTTTGATATTTGGTGGTAGTAATCATTTTTGATTTTGTACCATTTTCCTAGCTCAGCTTGGAGATTTCTTATTTTTTCTTTTTTTTTTTGAATATTTCCCAGCTTTATGTAGACTTTCAATCCTATTATTCAGAGATTTTATATTTTTATGAATGTTTCCGAACACATCTGAGTTCCATTGAGATAAATCCGAGGATAATAGTTGAAGCTTCGAACATATGTTTGTATCCTGAGTAATATTAGAGTGGAAATTCCAAGAGTTGGTAACCATTGATTATAATGTTAGGTGAGACAGCCAAGATGTAATGCATCTAAATGGTTTTTGGATTTTTGTTTTTCCGGATTGGAATCAAAAAGGAGAGGTGTATGATCAGAACCAACTCTAGGAAGATGACTCACCTTTGTGTCGGGAAATTTCTGCGACCATTGAAATGATGTCAATGCTCTGTCTATTCTTTCACATATGTTGGCATCACCCTCTCTATTATTGGACCATGTGAAAGGCACTCCTTCATAACCCGCATCTTGAAGTCCCAAAGAGTATATTGTTCGAACAATGAAAGATTTGATTCTTGAGCTAGTTTTATTTCCACATTTTTTTCATCTGGGTCTAGGATAACATTTAGATCTCCTATTAGGAGCCAAGGTTTGTTGACCTGTTGAGAAATGTTAGCAATATATGACCATTGTTCAAATTTAGCTTCCGGATTAACTGCACCATAAACACAAGTGATTTGGACTTCTATTTCTTCGATTTTTGTTTCAAAATGGCACATATTGAGATTTGATGATATTAGATGCATTTCTATATTATTGTGCCACGCAATCACTAGCCCTTTTGTAATTACCACGGAAGGAACAATAACCAATCAGAGAACTGGGATTTTTTTAAAAAAATTTCCATTCGAGACAGTTGAGCTTTTGTCTCGTCAAGAAAAACTGTGTCTGGCTTGTAATAATGAATGAGATGGTTAAAATGGTCTTGGGTAATTGGAGTTCCAATACCTTGGACATTCCAAGAGAGTAGTTTCATAATGATACCTGGAAAAGGATTTAAATCCACTAAAACTACTAGGAAAAAGGAAAGAAATGAGTAAAGTTAAAATGCAATTGATATGGGTAAAGAAAATATTTAGTAGTTGTACCGACAAAGAGCTTCTGTGATTAAGATGCACAACAAGAGAGAACAACCGACTAATAGAAATAGAGTGTAGCTTCACAGTATGAATTACATAGCAAAGTTGGGAACATGAAGTCAAATAACAGACGATCCCCAAAAAAAGATACACACCAATTCAAATAGAGGATGGAAACATCCTTTAGATCTTTGGCTAGATGATAACACAAGATAAGAAGTTTCCTAGTAAACCAGGTATTAACATACCAAGCCAGACAAAAATACTAAATTTTGGCAATATCAAAAGCAGATTGCTAGTGATAGATTACAGAAACTGCAAAGGAACAAAATTAATAAGATCTAAAATTAGCTCAAAGAGACTATAAATTTTAATAAAGAGGCTTTAAGAAGTTAATTAACAAAAACAGATTAGAGGGAAAAGCTTACCGGAGCTGCACAAGACCATTAGTATCCACCAAATCATAATAGTTAATCGGATAGAAAATAAAAATTGGATATGGGTATAATATGCCGATGAAGGATCAAAGACAAATGAAGAAATTTGTCCAGTGCTTGTAGTAAATAAGAGACATAAATATCACAAATTTAGTGAGAAAAAACTATTGGGTCCTAACAATAGCACAAAAATTCATAGCATCTCAACACAAACAACCCCTTTGAGAACATCAAAAATAAATGTATTGAAAGAAGATAATCAGAATATAAATTGAACGTAATAAAAGAAAATGAAACAGACAAGAAAATTGAAAAGAGCCTGGAGAGATACTTCATGACCTCAAGATTTTTTTGCAACTATTATCGTATTATTAATTATAAGGATGCTTCGTGTCCAAACATGAAATCCAAACTCAACAAGAATCAAGGTGAAGCTTGTCGCTGTTCAAATTTTAGAAGCACCCCACCAAAGATTATTGTTTCTAGATAGATGCCTCCATAACCGGCTATTGCTTAACAATCTCACAGAATTCTTACGGATGTGGTAATGGATACTCAAGAATATGTTTTGGTCACTAAAAGTGACTATAAAGGCAAGTTATTATCATTGATCAATCTTCTAAGGAGAATGAAGATGATACCTTGAGAAGAAATATCAACATCGGCCCTTTTTTCAACATGTCACCAACTCTGAAGATCTACAATGTGGGCCCAGTCCAAGCCCTTTGTCCCACTATATTAGGAAAAGGCCTTTCAGTGATCCACAAACAGGTGGCAACAAAGTATTTGATAAGTCCGAGTCTCATAACACTCAACAAGTTTTGGCTAAATAAGAGATATCTAGTCCTATTCGTACTTCAAACTCAATAAGGCATGTTATAAGTTTGGTTATTCCAGCTCATCCATCATTTATAACTATATTAGAAGTTGTTTCTCTAGCTGCTTAACATGATGCTCTCATTAACCTCAAACAAAAAATGTATCCAAGAGCTGAGCTTGGGAAGCGTAGTATAGCTTCTAAACGAACTTTGGCAAGTGTAGTAGTTATTCCTAGCTCCTGATCTACCCTAATACCTTAGAACTAGATTATTTCAACCTATGTTCCCAAATTACCAAAATTGGATCTTTACCACCTATCCACTGACTAACTCATCTCAAATCACCCATTTGCTTGTCAATCCCTATGAGAATATTGGTAATCCTAGCTGCAATTCATCAGCTAACCATGATGCCCGCAATAATTCTCCTCATGAGGTTGCCTTTCTGGATTTTAACGTTGATCAAAGTTCTGAAATTAGTGCTAATTATGCAAATTCTCAACTTAATGGTAGTGCTAAATCTACCAATCAAGTAATCTCTCAAATTTCTCCCCCACTAATGACAACTCCATTCAATATATTAGTTATCATATATATCACTTTCTTGTCAATAATGTGCATATGGATGTGCGTGGTTTATGAAAAAGTATGATACAAAGGAACTTAACCTCTTATTTCGAGATATCAACCATATTATAGTTTTTATATCAGAAACAAAAATGAAGAAGGACAATGATGCTAGGGAGGCTTTTTGGCATCTATGTCACTACTAAGTATAACGACATAATACACTTTAAAGTTTGTCAAGTACACTCCATATACGGTGAACCTAATAAAACCCTTAGGGAGGCTTTTTGGGCTATTCAGTGGGAGCTGTCGCAAATCCCTCCTTCTGAAACTGCTTTATTTGTTGGTGACTTAAATTCCCTTCTAGAAACATAAGATAAGAATGGTGGTCTAAAGGTAAATGATGGGTATTTTGTTAATTTTACGAATTTTTGTAATGTGTTTGATTTTCATGATCCTGATTTGTTTTTTGTCCTAGGTTTACTTGGTATAATATGCAAGTTGGAAATAATCTTATTTTGGAAAGAGTTGATAGATGTCTGATTAACCAATAAGACGAATTGATTTTTCCTAAAGTCCACGTAAATAATTTGTCGAGAGATTCCCATGCATATTGGTTTTAATTTTGAAAACCTGTGCATGCCCAAACCCTTTCATTTTATGGACATATATGGATTGAGGACCCTACTTGTACAAATATTATAGTTAATGTTGTTGGGTCTCCGGATTTTAAGCTAAGAGATAAAATACTTAGTATAAATGGGGCAAAATGATTTGCTGGTTTTTAGGGAAATGAGGAGACGATCGTGCGGAGGAAACTCCTCGAACCGAGCAAACTGCTTAACTTCACAGAGATGCACTGCAAAGGGAGTGCTTGAATTCGAGAGATCAATCTGTAGGACTCCGACCTAAACCAAGACAATGGTCGTTCTAGAGTCAATTCGGTCACAAGAGAGGATGGGTCGATCTGTAAGAGGGAAGCTGAGAAATATATGAGATCAATGGTGATCAAGGATTGTAGGTGTGTTGTGTATTCTGCGTGAAGAAATAAGATAAGTTCTGATCGATTGAATTTGCTCAGTTAAGAGTAATTGCTCAGACGTTGAGTTATTGATCTTTTGTTGTCTGTTCAATCATGGTTCAGAGACTTATTTATATTGCAAGACTCGTAGACACCTTGATCCCATGAAGTGTGACAGTTGCTGGAGTTAAAGAGTGGGGAAGTGGGAAATCGTGTGATAGGTGTAGAATACACCGTATTTACTATCTAGAGTTTATGCTTTCTTTGCTATTTTTCGTGTGAATTATGTATCTTATGTTCGCTTTTGAGTTTTATAGGTGTTTTGGAGTCATTTGAGTAAAAGGAAGTGGAACTCGCTCAAATTCAAGATTTCTTCTCATCACCCTGGAGACAACGAAAAGATGAAGCCAATGGCGAAAGAACGGAGTCATTCTGAGTTCGTATGAAGAAGTTACGAGCAAAACAAGAATTTGAAGGCTAAAAGAGCAAAATGGTCAGACAAGTGCTATTGGCAACCCCATTCTAAGTTAAGGGGCAGTCACTCTGTTAAGGGGCAGACATTTCAGAGGAACCGCTAAAGGAATTCAGGTCTATTGCTATGGGGAGTCACTGAGATTCGCTAAAGACATATTATTCTTCGTTAAGGGGCACCTATCTTGGGGTGTATTTTATCTGGGGTGTCTTAATATCCCTTTTCTATTATAATCTAATCGAGTTTTCTTATTTGAGTTCTTTCCCAAATATTATTCTGCAGCGAGATTAGATTTGAGAACACATTTGCCATTGAAACCGAATCATAAGAAATGGGAGAAGGAATTAAATCTGTTGTTGAAGCTCGTTGAATGGGTTAGAAGATGACGATGTGCTGCAATGAAGCCATGAACAGACAAGGAAGAAAACGATGGATTTGTCATAGATTTAAAATGGGTTTGAGAGATTCAGGTCAGGGAAGTGCTGCTGTGATGAGACGACGAAGATACAAGGGTTTTGGTTGAAGAACGGAGATAGGTTGGTCACGAATTGATGATTGAGACAAGTTTCACAGGGAATGAAGAATCATGTCGAGAACCTAAACTGATTAGGGTTTTGGTTGTTCTGAAATTAAAGAACAAAAACAACAAATTTGAATACGAGATCAAGGAATTGAAGGGGTTTCTGCTAATTAGGGAGATGGGTCTCTGAAATTGCTGTCGGAGCTTAAAATAGAAGATGGGTTTGCTATGTGATATGAGTTACAGAGAGATGGAATTGCAGGGTGTTTGCTTGGCTGTAGCTAATGGGTTTAGATGAGAAGGTTGAACTGAGATGCTGAGAATGGAGATTGAGATGCCATGGCTCGATTGCAGGCAGTGATGCTTAAGAAGATGCAGAACTGGTGGTGCTGCTGTTGGTTATGGAGTTTTGGGTTCAGGTTTGAATGGATGTTTAGGTTGCAGCTTAAATGTGACAGGGAGATGCTGGTGGTGGTAGAGGCTAATTAGTGTTGCTGTGGCTTGGAGTTGGCGTGAGGGAGTATTGCAGGTGGAAGCAGGCAGCAAGGGTATTGAAGCTGAGATGTAGTGACCACAGCCTTGGTTGTGTTGTGATTGTTGCCGTTGTTCCAAGAATCAGGTGGTAGTGTTGGTCGGCCTGAGCTGTTGCTTGTATTTGAGTGGCAGCGGTGGCATTGGCGGTGCTGGTTCTGGTAGAGTCTAGACTGCCATGGTTGTTAATGAGCTAAAGATGCAGCTATATGTATTTGGAGTTTAATTTGAGTTCAAGAGGGTTGTGCTGCAGTTCTCAAATTGGCTTGAGTTGGTGATGTGTGTTGAGGAATCAAAGTGGACTGAGGCTGGAGTTTGATGCTGGCATCAGTTGTGGATGAAATGGGTTTTCTAGTGTAGGTGCCTTGAATTTCTTTGGTTGCATAATGGATGCGATGGTCGTGTACATGTTTGCAATTGGATGGAACCGTGACTAGATGGACAAGGTTACATGGGTCAGTGAATTGCGGCTGTAGTTGAGTTTGGATTGAACCCGACTTGCAGGTGGTATTGAGTTGAAACAGATAGGGCCATGGAGTTGGTGATTGCAGAAATTGGTCTTCTTCTGCTCAGATGGTCATGGCTCGAGGCAATGGGATGAATTGCAATGTGCAAGTGAGTGGAGTTAGGCTTGAGATGTCGCAGGAAGTTGTGAGCTGCATGAGATGGTCGATGGCGGTGATTGAAATGGGAAGGTCTGTTTGAGTTGTATACAGGGATTTGGTGGCTGAGCTGAGCAGCCATCATGGCTGGATAGAAATTGGTGATGCACAATGATTGTGCAGCACATTGTAGGCCTGTGCAATGGACTCGAATTGCTCGACTAGCCAGCTGACTCACATCTGAGTCATGATCTGACCTGGGTTGAGTCATTCAACTCGGTGCTTGACCCGGTTTGACTCAGTGTCTCGAATTGGTTGACCTGACCGAGTCGACCCTTTGGACCGGTGGCCGGGTGGACTTTGCCGGCCACCTGAGATATATTTTCCGACCAACTTCCGGCCGATTTCCGGCCATAATCCCAGTTTTCCGGCGACGGTTCTTGGGCAGAGTTTTTACATGGGTTTTTCTCACACATGGGCTTGGTGGACCACTTGGAGATGGGTTTTGAGAAGACCTAATATTGGAAGGAGTATCCTTATGGAATGGGAGAAGTATATATATAGAAAACTCTTTCTCTAAAGAATATATCTCCATTAGGGAGGCCTCTACTTTTGTTCTAGGGTTTCACATGATAGATTCTTCAAAATTCTTTGTGATGATTTCCAAAAACCCAAGTAGTTGATTTATTATTATTGGTTAAAGATGTAGTTGGATTTTGAAAACAAGTTATGGATTTTTATGAATTAGTTTTCTCTCAAAATCATTTTTTGATTTCTACGGTTTATAATAATTGCATGATTGATGTATTGCAATATGATTGAATGTTTGTTTAGTTAAGTCTAGAATTGATTGAACTCACATCCATATCTATAGCTATTTTAGGGTTTTTCATCAAGCGATAACCTTGAATACGAGTAGCATGATATGATTCTAGGTTGTAGTGATACATCCTTGTAGTCATATGTAGAAATTGACCTTTGTCCGAATTGTCATGCGCAATGTGTGATAGTTGCATTGATTAGCCTATTTCTGAAACTTAATGCTCCTAGGAATTGAACTTAATTAGCGCAAGGCGTTAGGTTATTCTTTAGGTAGAATTCACATACGCAGCCCTAATGTGTGTGTGATGAATTAGGAAATTAATAGATTATCTTGCTCTCTTGATTCTCTAGGCTTTTGATGATAGCGAGATTAAATACGAATTCTATTCATATATTAGAAAACTTGTTTAAAATTGAAGATGAAACCTTTATCCAATATTTTACATCCTTGATTTGCGTGTTTACTTTTTATTGTTTTGCTTTTTGTTTATTTTTATTTACACAACCAGAAAATCCCCCGTGTTACTTATAAGATACCGAAACACATTGACAACCAAGACCTCTCTGTGGGAACGATCCTTTCTTGCCCTTGCTTCATTATATATTTTGAGTAGTAAGAAAGTGTAAATTTATTTTTGACGCCTACGACAGCGATCAAATTTTGGCGCCGTTGCCGGGGAGGCAGCGGTTGTCACTTGTTTTGGTTTCTTATTTTTGTTTTTAGTTTTATTTTACTTTTTCTTATTCTTTGGTTCTTAACCGAGTTTTGAGAATCTCGTTTCAGGTACCAATTTCTATGGACGGAGCATATTG
Source organism: Papaver armeniacum (assembly GCA_023531295.1). NCBI lineage: Eukaryota > Viridiplantae > Streptophyta > Magnoliopsida > Ranunculales > Papaveraceae > Papaver > Papaver armeniacum. The sequence continues at coordinate 44,162 of JAJJWW010004284.1, forward strand.
GAGCAATCAATATGGCTTTCAACCTCAACAATATGACAACTATCACCCTTACGGGGAGTACAATCAGAACCAATCCTTTGGTTATGGTCAATACTCCACGTACCCTTTTAGTTGTTCTCATACATTCCAACCTTCTTATGGTGGGTATGTAAGTGAGCAACCACAAAGAGGGGATGATACTTGTGCTCCTATTCATATTTCTTCTAGTTTGGTAGATGAAATGCAACAATTTATGGATAGCATGGAGTCAATTCGTAGACAACCAAGCGTGGAACCAATTTCATCGATCGAATGTGCTCATAGTATGTATGGCCCAATTTCTGATCGTAGTTATGATCATTCACCCATTCAAAGGGAAGATAATTGGCCTAACAATACTGAAGTAAGTAATTCTAATTTTGCCTTGTCGAATGAGCTTTACAAACAAATGGAACACTATATTCAGAATTTGGATGGATCACTCCAAGAGCTTCAAAGAGGTGTTTCCGACGTAAGAAAGGGCATTGATGAGTACAGGGAAGAATTGAATAATTATGTTGAAAAAGGCGAACCTTTGGGGACTTTCGTTGATATTTGTGTAGTTAACTCAACTCTTGATCGTAATAATGATCATTCACCTATTCAAAAGGATGAGTTCGAGATTAGCAACACTAAATTCAGCGAGGACCAATGTTATGTTGACTATGATAGTGATGATGATTATTATGAAAATACATCGTTTGAACCAATTTATGGTGACATCCCCGAGGAGTGTACAATGGAGTCTTTTTGCAATCAAGGTGAAGTTGAAAAGGAATATGATGACGCTAGTGTAGCTTACTCGAGAATTGATCTTTATAACGATCAACAACCTATTCAAAAGGTAGAGCTTGAGGAGGATGCAAGGAGTGTTCTAAATAAATCCCTTATGGACAATATTACATCCGCAAAAGAGTATGTGCCTTACAACAAGGAGGAATGTGTTGAGAATGTGACCGTTATGACCAATATTGTGGAAGACCCAATTGAACTTGTGAATGATTGTAATGATGATGTTTATGTCGAAACTTTGGTTATGGCAGAAACGGACGAAGAATGGCTGCAAGGTTTGATAGAGGACCATGATATATATGAGGTGAATAATTCACTTGAGTTTTTTAAGGATGAAGAGGATTCCGTAATACAAGAGATTGTGCAAGGTTTGTCTAACCCGTTGCCTATTATTTCTTCTCATTTACCTCTTATTGGTTTGAATGTATGTGCTTCGAGAATATTGTTGAATGACTTTGTTTCGTGATTTCCGCCATTAGAGATACTTGATTCTCATACTATGCAGGTTTTGGAACAAGAAACCGTGGAAGTACCCGACTTCTATATTCTTTATACACTCCCAAGTGTGGACAAGAATAAGTGTGAGGGAAGCTTTTATCGGTTCATAGCTTCACTTTTGCTTTATATTACTAATATTTGTGTGAAGCTAGTGTTTGCAAAACAGGTTCTATGGAAGGATCCCCAACTTTTCAGATTGTTGGTATATGGGGAATGAATCTTGCAAGGATATAGTCGGGCTGACGACTTTAAACCAAGCGCTACATGGGAGGCAACCCATAGGTTTTGTATTTCTTATCTTTTAATTTTTCTTTTCTTGTTTTTAGCTTTTTGTTTTCGCAAATTGTTAGGATTTCCCACCTTGACTTTCTTTGGACGATTCAATTTACATTGAGGACAATGTAAAGTTTAAGTGTGGGGGAGTGGTTAAGCATTTGCGTTGTAAATTTTTCAAATTTTTCAACTTTTGTGTAATTAGTGAATAAGAAAACTCCAACTTGTGGTTAGTTTAGAGTCACATAGTATACATGTCGCTAAGATTACATCGAGAATCTCATAAGAGTGACTGAACTTAGAGATGACAGAGAACATGATCGGGTTTCTTAATTGTATGAGAGTTAAAGTTGGATTTAACCATGCCAGTGGCAAATAAGGTGCAGACTGAATTCGGTATTAGAGTAGTGATCCCCTATAGTGGAGACTACCCATGTTACATAATGTGAGGCACCAACCTTCAATTCTTTGTACCTGTCTAAATTTGTGCTTTTAGAGTGTGTGTCACCGTACGTAAACTCCGGGCAGAATGGTGAGCTGCCCAACTTCCCACCATAGAAGCACTATTTTGATCTCTTGAGTGCTATTTTTATCAACCATGATGGTGACATCGAATTGCTAACTTACATACCACTTGTAATCTTGTTCGCAGTTAGCACCATCCACCTTATCTCTCTCTACACCAACAGGTCCATAGAAACACCATCATCGTCAACAAGAGGAGCATCACAAATCTACAAGGAAAGTTGAAGACGTTTGAGGTTTACAAGCAACAATACAAAAAAGAGTGAAAATTATCAAGATGAGAGTTCGAGAAGTTTATGATATCGAGACATACAAGTTGTGAAGAATCAAGCGGTACAATACTTATACCATGGCCTTTGTACTTACATTTTTATTGTTTTTTTGTATTTTATTTTTCTCTTGTCTCAAAAAAAAAAGAGAGAAAAAAATGAAAAAAAAAAAATGAAAAAAAAAAAGACAAGAGAATTTTTTTTTTTTTTTGTTTTTATTTTGTATTTGTTTTATTTCTTATTTCTACAAAAAAAAAAATGAAAAAAAAAAAAAATAATTATATTTTGGGTTTGTATAGTTCGTTTTTAGTTTTGTATTCTTCCAATAAAGCCAATGGAAAGAAGGAATATCTATAATGAAGTTTCAAGCAACAAGGAATTAGAGGAAAGAATCACATTGTCGAGATTCTACGAAGTTCAAGAGTTATCATCAAGAGTTGAAGACCGAAGACGAAGATGAAGACACCGATAGAAGACCGAAGACGTTTCTATGGATGCTGTGAGAGTGGTGCTAGCTGCACGCCGAACAGATACGAGGTAAGTAAGCATATTCCCACCTTCGTTAAATGGTTGATTTCCTTTCGAAGAGATCGTCAGAAAAATGGGTTTTCAAAAATGAATAAAAGATGTGGGTTTTCAAAATATTTCGGAGGGTTTTTACCTTCCTACCATTCAACGTGTCGCAGGATTTTCTCTTCATTCCAACCTGGACACATGTGTGACCCATAAAAAGTTGTTTGTTATTGAGAGCAATTTCATAAAACCCTTTCTTGTGAGGCAGAGTCGAGACTTTCGATCACTCCGAACCCGAATTTCTTTCGATAAGGGATGGTTATTTCTCTCTCAACTTTTAAGAATGAGATTGTGTTCATTTATGTGTCTAACTTCTTATGACTAGTGTGCAGAATTTCTATGTCTTCTTAGCGCGTTGGATGTTATTATTTCGGAGAACTAGTAAGTTGGAAAATAGGTTTTGTGGGTATATCTCTAGTAAACCCTCACGAGACTATAACTCGTCCACTAGGGACACTTAGTGGTTTAAAGGCTTGTTATTTATGCTAAAAGTGACCGTAGCCTCGACGACACGGAGTTGTATGTATGTTTTAGAATTGTTTTGTTTGATTTGCTCGAGGACTAGCAAAGTCTAAGTTTGGGGGAATTTGATAGGTGTAGAATACACCGTATTTACTATCTAGAGTTTATGCTTTCTTTGCTATTTTTCGTGTGAATTATGTATCTTATGTTCGCTTTTGAGTTTTATAGGTGTTTTGGAGTCATTTGAGTAAAAGGAAGTGGAACTCGCTCAAATTCAAGATTTCTTCTCATCACCCTGGAGACAACGAAAAGATGAAGCCAATGGCGAAAGAACGGAGTCATTCTGAGTTCGTATGAAGAAGTTACGAGCAAAACAAGAATTTGAAGGCTAAAAGAGCAAAATGGTCAGACAAGTGCTATTGGCAACCCCACTCTAAGTTAAGGGGCAGTCACTCTGTTAAGGGGCAGACATTTCAGAGGAACCGCTAAAGGAAGTCAGGTCTATTGCTATGGGGAGTCACTGAGATTCGCTAAAGACAGATTATTCTTCGTTAAGGGGCACCTATCTTGGGGTGTATTTTATCTGGGGTGTCTTAATATCCCATTTCTATTATAATCTAATCGAGTTTTCTTATTTGAGTTCTTTCCCAAATATTATTCTGCAGCGAGATTGGATTTGAGAACTCGCTGCCATTGAAACCGAATCATAAGAAATGGGAGAAGGAATTCGTCTGTTGTTGAAGCTCGTTGAATGGGTTAGAAGATGACGATGTGCTGCAATGAAGCCATGAACAGACAAGGAAGAAAACGATGGATTTGTCATAGATTTAAAATGGGTTTGAGAGATTCAGGTCAGGGAAGTCTTCTTTGTGATGAGACGACGAAGATACAAGGGTTTTGGTTGAAGAACGGAGATAGGTTGGTCACGAATTGATGATTGAGACAAGTTTCACAGGGAATGAAGAATCATGTCGAGAACCTAAACTGCAGTTAGGGTTTTGGTTGTTCCTGAAATTAAAGAACAAGCAGCAACAGCTGAATCTGAGATCAAGGAATTGAAGGGGTTTCTGCTAATTAGGGAGATGGGTCTCTGAAATTGCTGTCGGAGCTTAAAATAGAAGATGGGTTTGCTATGTGATATGAGTTACAGGGAGATGGAATTGCAGGGTGTTTGCTTGGCTGTAGCTAATGGGTTTAGATGAGAAGGTTGAACTGAGATGCTGAGAATGGAGATTGAGATGCCATGGCTCGATTGCAGGCAGTGATGCTTAAGAAGATGCAGAACTGGTGGTCTTCTTTGTTGGTTATGGAGTTTTGGGTTCAGGTTTGAATGGATGTTTAGGTTGCAGCTTAAATGTGACGGGGGAGATGCTTGGTGGTGGTAGAGGCTAATTAGTGTTCTTTGTGGCTTGGAGTTGGCTCGATTCGCGCAGTGAGGAGTATTGCAGGTGGAAGCAGGCAGCAAGGGTATTGAAGCCGAGATGTAGTGACCACAGCCTTGGTTGTGTTGTGATTGTTGCCGTTGTTCCAAGAATCAGGTGGTAGTGTTGGTCAGCCTGAGCTGTTGCTTGTATTTGAGTGGCAGCGGTGGCATTGGCGGTGCTGGTTCTGGTAGAGTCGCGACTGCCATGGTTGTTAATGAGCTAAAGATGCAGCTATATGTATTTGGAGTTTAATTTGAGTTCAAGAGGGTTGTCTTTGCAGTTCTCAAATTGGCTTGAGTTGGTCTTTGTGTGTTGAGGAATCAAAGTGGATCGAGGCTGGAGTTTGATGCTGGCATCAGTTGTGGATGAAATGGGTTTTGTAGTGCAGGTGCCTTGAATTTGCTGGTTGCATAATGGATGCGATGGTCGTGTACGGGTTTGCAATTGGTCGGAATTGTGACTAGATGGACAAGGTTACAGTGGTGCAGTGAATTGCAGCTGTAGTTGAGTTTGGATTGAACCCGACTTGCGAGGTGGTATTGAGTTGAAACAGATAGGGCCATGGAGTTGGTGATTGCAGAAATTGGTGCCGCTTTGCTCAGATGGTCATGGCTCGAGGCAATGGGATGAATTGCAGTGTGCAAGTGAGCTGGAGTTAGGCTTGAGATGTCGCAGGAAGTTGTGAGCTGCAGGAGATGGTCTGATGGCAGTGATTGAAATGGAGAAGGTCTGTTTGAGTTGTATACAGGGATTTGGTGGTTGAGCTGAGCAGCCATCATGGCTGGATAGAAATTGGTGATGCACAATGATGATTGTGCAGCACATTGTAGGCTTTGTGCAATGGCCTCGAATTGCACGACTAGCCACCGACTCACATCGAGTCATGATCGACTGGGTTGAGTCATTCAACTCGGTGCTTAACCCGGTTTGACTCAGTGTCTCGAATCGGTTGACCTGACCAAGTCGACCCGTTGGACCGGTGGCCGGGTGGACTTTGCCGGCCACCTGAGATATATTTTCCGACCAACTTCCGGCCGATTTCCGGCCATAATCCCAGTTTTCCGGCGACGGTTCTTGGGCAGAGTTTTTACATGGGTTTTTCTCACACATGGGCTTGGTGGACCACTTGGAGATGGGTTTTGAGAAGACCTAATATTGGAAGGAGTATCCTTATGGAATGGGAGAAGTATATATATAGAAAACTCTTTCTCTAAAGAATATATCTCCATTAGGGAGGCCTCTACTTTTGTTCTAGGGTTTCACATGATAGATTCTTCAAAATTATTTGTGATGATTTCCAAAAACCCAAGTAGTTGATTTATTATTATTGGTTAAAGATGTAGTTGGATTTTGAAAACAAGTTATGGATTTTTATGAATTAGTTTTCTCTCAAAATCATTGTTTGATTTCTACGGTTTATAATAATTGCATGATTGATGTATTGCAATATGATTGAATGTTTGTTTAGTTAAGTCTAGAATTGATTGAACTCACATCCATATCTATAGCTATTTTAGGGTTTTTCATCAAGCGATAACCTTGAATACGAGTAGCATGATATGATTCTAGGTTGTAGTGATACATCCTTGTAGTCATATGTAGAAATTGACCTTTGTCCGAATTGTCATGCGCAATGTGTGATAGTTGCATTGATTAGCCTATTTCTGAAACTTAATGCTCCTAGGAATTGAACTTAATTAGCGCAAGGCGTTAGGTTATTCTTTAGGTAGAATTCACATACGCAACCCTAATGTGTGTGTGATGAATTAGGAAATTAATAGATTATCTTGCTCTCTTGATTCTCTAGGCTTTTGATGATAGCGAGATTAAATACGAATTCTATTCATATATTCGAAAACTTGTTTACAATTGAAGATGAAACCTTTATCCAATATTTCACATCCTTGATTTGCGTGTTTACTTTTTATTGTTTTGTTTTGTTTATTTTTATTTACACAATCAGAAAATCCCCCGTGTTACTTATAAGATACCGAAACACATTGATAACCAAGACCTCTCTGTGGGAACGATCCTTTCTTGCCCTTGCTTCATTATATATTTTGAGTAGTAAGAAAGTATAAATTTATTTTTGACGCCTACGACAGCGATCATCGTGTTAAAACCAGTTGCTCATCGTGTGGAGACTTGGTTGATTGTCCACCCACTACTTTTCTAACTCCTCTAACTGCTTGCATGGCTTGCTCACATTCTCATCATTGATGGACACACGTGTCGTAGACCGCCAGACCAAAACCCTAGTTGATATCCCCCATGTGACACGATTGATGTTTCGTGATTGTGGAGTCTGCAAGGAAGATGTGTATTTAGTTAGTCACTTATTGACTTGATGAGACGATGAGTCTTTGTATTGCTGAGTTAAACATGATTTACGAATGTTCTAGGACGCATGAATTGAACATGTCTGTTGAGACAGAGGTATAGCTGTCGAATGGATGTTGATAGTTAAGGTGAGCAAATATTGCTCATTCGATGAATCGTTGAATATTGATAGTTGAACCAATATTTCTAGTCTAAGCAAATGTTGCTCGTTTGATGAATTATCGATAGCGGGACCGAACTTAAATATTAATTTAAGATACTGGCTAATGGACCGAGTATAATCAATTAAAATGTTGATCATGGGATCAACGTAAAATTATTAGTGTTTGAACCTGCTCGGAATTATGAGCCTTGGATTCAAAACCCTAATTTTGATCAATTGATGATTTATTGAAAATCAGCCACGAAGTGAAGGAGGGACCGACTACTTGGGATGATAGGCCGACCATGTAGCGCCTAGATGCTCGAGTGAGCAAATACCAAAGTCTCTTGAAGACTAGTTGGTGAAAGGATGATTAAATGCTGGTTTAATCATTTATTAAAATAGTGCTCGTCTGAGCGTTAGGTAATAGAACCTAATTATAAAGAAATGAGGGACCGACCAAGGGGTCATGGAACCGGCTCTGGTTGGTCGTGGGACCGACTTATGATCGTTTGATGAAATTCCAAGTCGTTTGGAAGAGTTTAAACCTAATGTGAACAAATTAGGTCAAATGATGAAAATGTATGGGATCGGCCTCCTACAAGCCAAAGGGCCAACCTAGGTCGGTCAAGTTAATATGCCCATGTCACCATAGTGTTCGTGTCTCAGTCCTGAGAATTTTGATATTTTCTGATGCGCGTTTGAGCAACATTGGAGAAAATATGAAGAAATCAGGGTTTTGCTCAAACTGAGGAACTTCATAAGATGAAGGAAATAATAATAATAAAATAAGGAAGTATAAGGTGTGGGACCGGTCACGGCTAAGGCATGGCCGGCCGGCCGGCTAATGAGCCCGGTCCCGTGACACCTTTCCTAATTTTATATTATTTTCATGATGTGAAGGAAATATCATGAAATTAAGGAGTTTGTTGAAACGAAGCATGAGATGAAGGAAATAATAATAATAATAAAATGAGGGGTCGCAAGATATGGGACCGGACATGGCTATGGCATGGCCGGCCGGCTAGTGGCCCGGTCCCGTGACACCTTTCCTAATTTTATATTACTTCCTTGATGTGAAGGAAATATCATGAAACTGAGGAGTTTCATAATATGAAGGAAATAATAATAATAAAATAATAAGGAATTACAAGGTGTGGGACCGGCCGCAGCTAGGGCATGGCCGGCCGGCTATAGACCCGTCCCGTGATACCTTTCCTAATTTTATATTATTTCCTTGATGTGAAGGAAACACCATGAAACTGAGGAGTTTCTTCAAACGAAGGAGTTTGTTAAATTGAAGGAGTTTTCATGAGATCAAGGAAAATAATAAAATGAGAAAATATTGGAAGAGGCGTGGGACCGGCCACGGCGGAATGTTCGACCGGTCGGTGGGCCTAGTCCCTTAGGCGCCTCAATTAATATTTTATTATTATTATTTTCTTTCCTATTTTGCATAGGTTCACCGTTCCTTCGTATTTTTTGAATGCTCGTTCGTGCATTCAGGTGCTCGTTAGTGCATTATTACTGAGTACACTTGCACCATTTTGTCAGGGCTTATTCAACAGTGGCTCAGATGCACGTACGTTGGATATTTATTACTGACCCATGGAATTCTGCTGGGAATAGCCATGAATTGAAGTAATGAAATATTATGAAGAACATAGAATATTTTCTATGGATTCAGTTAATGAATCTAGTGACTAGAAATAATTAATTGATGGCTCTATACTAGCACGTTGTCTAGGAGCATTAATTATTCGAGAATTGAGCGATATGAGCTAGTTGAAGCGTCATATTTATTACGTATAGTCAGGTAAAACGTTGTTGCATCCTGAAGACGTTATCGCTCTATACTAGCAGGAAAGCTGTCTAGGAGCCATCCAATCATTAAGATTCTATACACATGTCTTTTATATAGTCAGGGAAAACATTGTTACATCCTGAAGACGTTATCGCTCTATACTAGCAGGCGAGATGTCTAGGAGCCGTCCAATCGTTCGATTCTATATAAAAGTGATTACTGAAATTGTTCAATATTCATGAAATGTGTCGCTGCCTCAATTGAGAGACTGCATATTCATGTATGCTCTAAGAGACAATATACTCAGTCAGAGGTTCCTGTGGCATGGTTTTTCATGCTTTAATGAGAGACCTAAGTCTCAATATTCATCTGACTACTGGATCAGGAATATGTAAGGTTACGATTTTAGCCCTTGCCAATAATCCACCATTAACACTTAGTACTAAAAAAGGTCTCACAGATTGGAATAAGTCATCCTTTGTTAATTTTCAAACTAATATATCCACCACTAGGCCCTAGCTGAGATTCAAACTTCCAACCCAACTGATTCTAATTCTACCACTAGACTCAGAATTAGGTTGGAACTTTATTGGAAGCATAAATCTAGAGAGGTTTGGCTCATGGAAGGAGATATCAATACTCGCTATTTTGGTTATCCTCTTTAGGAGGAAAATAAATGTTATTAGTTGGATTAAGGATAATATTGGTACTGCTCTAACTGATATGGAAAGTATAGGAACATCCTTCACAAAGTATTTCAAGTACCAATATTCCTCTCACCCAGCTTAATTTCAGGATGACATCCCTTCCTGTTAAATTCTCTAATGAAGATAGTAATATTCTCAATACTCCTCTTTCTGCTGATGAAATAAAAAATGTAGTTCTTTAGATGGGAGAGAAAATACTCCTTCTTTTTTATCAAAAGCATTGGGATATTGTTGGCGAGTCTGTCATTGATATGGTCCAAACTTGCCAAATTCTTGAACCACACTAACATAACCCTTATCCCTAAGGTCCTTCTGGACGAGATTGTCTCTCAATACAGACCCATTAATCTATGTAACTTTGTTTATAAAATCATGTTTAAAACTTTAGCCAACGGGTTGAAACCTCTTATGGATCAACTCATATCTCAAAACCAAAATGGTTTCGTTCCTAAACACAACATATCTGATAACATCTTATTTTCTAATGAGGTTGTTTACTCTGTTAATCATCATAAAGGTAAAGAAGGGATAGCTACCATAAAAATTGACATGTCTAAAGCCTATAAAAAACTGGAACGGTCTTTTCTTAGTAAGTTCCTTAGAAGGCTGGGATTGTGTGACTATTGGGTTAATTTAACAATTTAATATCTCTTAATAACGTTATATTATGCCATTCTTAATGGTGTTCCCACTGAATTAATTAATCCAAAAAGGGGTCCGAGACAGGGAGGCTCTCTCTCTCTCCTTATCTTTATATACACTGCTCTGAGCCCTTGACTGCTTATATTGATAATCTCACTAGGATTAGTCTTATTGAAGGTATTAGAGTTTGAAAAAATGCCCCTGCCATTACTCATTTCTTGTTTGTGATGATTGCCTTCTTTTCTTTAATGCCACTGTCAATGATTTTCAAACATCAAAGGTTATCTGCAAAAGTATTATTTATCCTCTGGGAAGGAAATCAATTTCGATAAATCTAGTATCCTGTTTAGTAAGAAATTTCTGGATTATATGATGGATCTTTGATTTTGAATATCCATACTCGTGATCCCGTGGAAAAATACATGCGTACTCTTATTTCCTTTAAAGCCTCAAAAATACAAACTCATATGGGTATTCTTCAGTATGTTGATGCTAGAATTATTACATGGTATCATAAACTCCTTTCTCAGGCTTCTAGAACCTCTCATGTTAAACATACTACCCAGATGGATGGTTTTTTTATTCCTAAGTATCATTGTAGGAAAATGGACTCTCATTTTTATTAGTTCTGGTGGGGTGAAACACTTGATCCAAAAGATAAGAAACTCCACCTTCTTGGGTGGGATATGCCTTGTTGTCCAAAGTCTTAAGTAGGTCTAGGTTTTAGAAAGATGATATGAATAACCTGGCTATGCTTGCCAGCAATTCTTGGAAGCTGGTTGTAAACCCTGATCGTGTCTAGGATATGTTCTTAAAGCTAGATACTTCCTCAAGACTAACTTTTTGAATGCTAAGTGTCATAAAAACTGCTCATTGACTTGGAGATGTCTGCACACTATGAAAGAGCTCATCAAGCCTTTTATCTCTTGGATTGTGAGAGATGGCCAATTTTTTGACCCCTTGTGTGATCACTGGATCCCATCTTTGGGCTCTTCTAAACCAAATCCCCAGGTCCCTCACGATCCCAATATTAAAGTTTATTATTTCATTAAACATGAGACCAGAACTGGAATTTAAACATATTAAATATCCACTTTGGCAATGCTTTTGTTAAGAAGGTTGTTACTATTCCTTTAAGTCATATTTACACTCCTGATACGAGGGCAACTTAGAATTCCCCATCGTATTCATTTTTTTTTTAATTATTATTTTATGAAAAGCTGTTAAAAATGCCATCCGCTAAAATGATCCTTCAATATAAGATGCCTATGACTTCTATGAATGTCCTAGACGTTCTATTCATAATGAGTCTATGATGCACACTCTTGTTTTATGTCTTTTCGCTAGTCATGTCTGGTTTCTCTCACACTTCAATGATAATATTTTTTGGTGGATTACTTCATGGCTCATTGTCCTTGTGTATTGTCTTTCTGAGGATTCTATGTGTCTATTTGTTGTCATTCTACGGTCCATTTGTTGTAAGAAAAATATTATTTTTAATACTACCTTCTTCCCAAATTAGTTGACCTAGTAGTACAATTTAGTAATGATTTATCTCTAAAACTATACCACAAATATTCGTAAATTTTATATCATTGAAAAAAACACCTATGTAACGAATATAAACATGACTATCAAATGATATAAAGTCAACTATTAATGGGACAAAATTTAAAAATGACTAAGTCATCTATTTTGAGACGGAAGGAGTACTAAGAAAGAGAACCCAACTACTGTCGTAAGTAAACTGAAAGCCATGATAGTGCCTAGGAAACATGCCACACACATTTCTTCTAATATTATTGTCGTTAGCAATGATAAATGGGAGCCCCCTCCTTTTGATGGGTAAAATGTAACACTGATGATCTTTGATGAACTCTCCTTGGATAATGGTGCAGGAAATGTGATGAGAGATCATACAAATAAAACCTTCTTTTGTGCAACCTTGGTATTTGAAGTTACTTCTTCATCAGAAGTTGAGACCGGGCCATCTGGAAAGTCTTGAAGAAAGCCGTGAAACTAAAGCTTACGCATGGAATCATTGAGAGTGATACAAAAGATTTAATTGACCAATTTTTTAGCAGGTGAGTTTGATGGTGATCAAAGAACATGTGGAGAAATTATAATTCTAAACTCGTAGCTTGCAAATTTACTAATCAACCACGTGTTTATAATGATGTAATTCTAAACTCGTAGCTTGTAAACTAAAGCATATTCATCCTCGACACTGCAGAATTTTATTGTGGAGACTCAAGATGAAAAAGATGTCATTAGATGAGAAATATCTGGGTATTCCATTGTTCCTAAATAGGAAAAAAATCACTTCTTTCTCTGGCTTGGTAGACAAGATGAATGGAAGATTATCAAGATGTAATGGCAACTTCATAAATCAGGTGGGCAGATCTGTAATGATTAAAAGCGTACTCAGCACTACATCTTCTCACCATATGAGTGTGTTTAAAGTACCGGATGCAACTATAAAAGAAATGGACAAGGTTCAGCATAAGTTCTGGTGGGGGGAAAAGGATGGCAAGGGTTATCATTTCATATCATGGCCAGCTGTTGGGAAAGATCAAGCTATGGGAGGTCTGGGTTTTCGCGATCTATCTTGTTTCAATCAGGCGCTTCTAGCAAGAACAACATGACGTCTATGCAATCAAAACGACCAACTCTAGTCAAATGCTCTGAAATAGTGTTATTTCCCAACAATGAATGCGATGCATGCAAAAAAGAAAAAAAACTCGACCTGGCATGGCAAAGTGTATACAACATGATGAGTTTTATCCGTCAGTTCAGTTTCTGGATGATTGGTAATGGCAGTAAGGTCTGCATATGGCATGATATTTGGGTTCCTGGCAAAAGCTCACCGCCAACTCCAACAATACCAACAGAGGAAGCACATAACTATAAGTTTGTGTCAGAATTAATTGATCAAGATACAAGATCATGGAAACAACAACTAGTTCAACAGTTGTTTAATAAAGAAGATTCAGCTATCATTCTCAAAATTCGTATCCCATTGATCAAAGATGACAGACTTATTTGGACTTTAACAAGAGATGTCCGTTTCACTGTTAAATCGGCATATAGAAAGCTCGTTGCTATCAAACAGAATGGAAGTGTAGTCTACAACACAATAGAAGCCAAATTCTGGAAACAACTATGGAGTTTGGACACCCTACCTAAGGTGAAGCACTTCCTATGGAAGTGCCTCAATGATATACTCCCATCTAATGAAAGAATGGCAAGAGTCATGGGCTATGGAGGAGGAATCTTCAAAATATGAAATCAAGGGGTAGAAACTACTCGTCATGTTCTCACTGAGTGTCGCTTTTCTAGAGCAGTTTGGCTTACTGTTCCAGGTGCAATGCATGGTATACAAAATAATGGAAACTGTGTCGCAAATTGGATACGGAGCTGGTTCTCAGATGGGATGAAGGACCTAGTGGATGATTGGATAATAAGAATGGCAAACACAGCGTGGGAAATATGGAAAGCTCGCTGCAATAACACTTTTCAGGATATCAAACCTAACCCAGTTGGAGTAATAAAGTGCGTACAACTGCTGAGTTTGGGAACAGGGAAAGCCATGAAACAAAACCGCAAGCTTCCTAATACTGCTCAACAAAATACATATTATCTGTCTCAGTGGATATCACCATCTGCACCTTATTTATCCATATGTTGTGATGCTTCTTATAAGAAGAGTAATAATTCTCATAATTCAGGGATTGGTCTAATTGTGCGAAATTTTGCAGGCTCATACGAGTGCGGGAGATGTCTTTATGCATACACATATGTAACTGCAGAACAAGCTGAATGTGGAGGTCTATGGCTAGCTTTGACATGGGCGAAGGAGAAAGGGATCCAGCAGGTGTGTTTCGAACTAGATGCACAGACAGTTGTGGAGGCAGTCAATGGTGATCTACACAAAGTAGCTTGGGAGAATCAGTCACTTATCCTAGATATTAAGTTTATGTTTAGCAACAACCCTCTATGGTGTTGCAAGTTCATTAAAAGAAGATGTAATAAGCCAGCTGATATAATGGCTAGGCATGCTAGGGTTTTCAAAATTTCAAGAGTCTGGATGCATAATCCACCAAGTTTTGTCTCAACTGCAATTGAGAAAGATAGAACTCCTGTAATTTACCCTCCAAAGTTAACTAATCTTCTATGTTTTGGTCTATTCTTTCGATCTGGTAATTATCAGTCGTCGAGGCAGATTAATAATATTGGTTGGTTAAAAACGTTACCATTGGTTGATTATACAAGATACACTCCAAGTTACCATTGGTTGGTTAAAAAAAGGAAAAATTTACCATTGGAGATACTCTAAGTTCCACCCTTTAATAAAATAAAAACGTTACGAAATTACCCCTGTACACAATCCTATTAAGACGATTAAACCTGCCGTATGTAGGAAAATAACTAAATAAAAGAGGGTCAATAAAGTCTGTTATCATTTTGCATCAACTAAGGCTGCGTTTGGCATGGATGGAGTTTGAATTCTAGGTACATCCCTCAAAATTTATGTGTTTGGCATGATTATTGAGAAATTGATAATTATGTTATTCTTCTTTTTCAAATGTTTATTTTTCCAAAATATTTATTTATTAATATATCATTTGCTGATAAATATATTTATGAATCACTGAATTTCTTTAAAAAAATATTTTTAATTAATTTTTAATTTAATTGTCTGTAATAATGTATATTTTAATAAATAACAACATAAAATATTAGTAAATTAATAAATGCGATATTAAAATAAATATAATATTATTTAATTAATTTTATATATAATATTAATTAATATAAAATAAATATAATATAATATAATATTAATTAAATATTGCATATATATGATATAATATTGATTAAATATATTAGAAAATTAATATAATATAGTATAATATTAATATAATAAAATATATTAATGTAATATAACTATAATTTAATATTAATGTAATATAATATAATAATAATTAATTAAATATAATATAATTGAAGTCCGCCTTCATTGTCCAGGTATTTCTCGGTGGGTAGAATTTTGCTACTTACGTCCAGCTAAGCTTTATTATGCCCAGTATATTTTGTCTTCTTCTCTTGGTGTGCAACAAGGGGATCCCCTCGGTCCCTTGCTTTTTGCATCGACACTTCACCCCTTAGTGAAGACCATTGCTTCTCGATGCAAGCTTGATTTGCACGCCTGGTACCTTGATGACGACACAATTATGGTGATACTTTAGAGGTAGCTAAGGCTTTGTGTATAATTGAAACTGAAGGACCAGGCAGGGGGATACATCTCAACATAAAGAAGACAGAAGTCTTTTGGCCTTCCATCGATCCCAGGAGTATTGCAGATGATGTCTTCCCTCCGAATATTGGTAGGCCTTCTAAGGGTGTTAAACTTTTGGGCAGTCCAGTGAGTTTAGATATGGACTTCATTAGCGACATGGTGTTGAATAGGTTCACAAAACTGTTCATCTAATGGATGCGATCAAAAAACTCAAGGACCCTCAAAGTGAAATGCTTTTACTTCACAATTGCACTGGCGTGTCTAGACTTTATTTTGCAATGCGAACTACCAATCCTGCCACTCTACAACCCGCCACTGATCTTTTTGATGACCAGTTATATCAGTATTTGAGGCTTCTGATTACCGGGGATGGTGCGGGTTTTGGTCCTTTACAGAGAGATTAGTTACCTTGCCTATGAAGGATGGTGGACTCGGCATTTACACCATGGATGACACTCGTGCTTACTGCTACCTTGCTTCTCATAGCCAGACTACTTCGGTGCAGAAAGCGATCCGTGGCAATTTATTCTCAACGGACAAAGGTTCAGCTTATCAGTTGGCTCTTCAGACCTTCACTCAGGTATGTGGATTACCGTCTACTTTATCGTGTCGATGACACACGCCCCCTTCCATGCATTCCTTGGCAGTTGTTTATTTTGATGCAGTTAAGAAGAAAATTCCAAACCAATTTCTTATGTCTGAAAGAGATTCTATCTTATGGCAATGCAATCGTGTGATGCATGCACAAGACTATCTTTTGGCGGTGCCTATTAGTGGGCTCAATCAATGTCTGGGACCTAGACAATTCAGAGCTGTGCTTTGCTATCGCCTTGGTATTCCTTTGTTTGGTGAGAATAGTTTATGTTCAAGTTGTAACAAGCCTATGGAAACTTTCGGGGATCATGCGCTTCATTGTGCTAAAGATATTAGGTATAAGTTTCGCCATGATGTTGTCCGTGATGTTGTTTTTGACATTTGTTACAAAGCCAATGTACCTGCGCGCAAGGAAGTTTCTCTTGGTCTTCAGACGGATGATGGTAGAGATTTAAAACCTGCTGATATTCTTGTTCTTAACTGGGAAAATGGGCAAGACATTTGTAGGATGTTACAGGTGTCTCTCCATTCACTGGTGATGGTGTTCGCTCCTTTGCTCCTGGTAAGGCTATTTCTGGTGCGATTTCACGTAAACGTACCAAATATCTGGACAAATGTGCTGCACATGGCTATGGCTTGGGTGTTTTAGCTTTCTCTACTTTAGGGGAGCTTGGTAAGGATACTCTTGTTTTTTTCAAGCGTCTAAGGAATTGTTTGGTTAGTTATGACGCTAGTAGTGGTTTAGGTAGATTTATTTTTCATCGTTTAGGCGTTGTTATTCAAAGAGGAGTTGGGGCCCAGCTTGTCGCTAGGTTACCAACCAAAAGTTCTGTAATTTAAGCAATTATTTTTTATATAATATTATTTTTAAATATAATATTATATTTAAATATTATAAAAAATATAATATTAAATTAGTTGCTAGGTTGCCGAAAAGTTATTTGTAGTCCAAACTTGTATTTTTTAACCATTAAAAAAATCTTATAAGAAAATATAATATTATTATATATATATATATATATAATATAAATATGATTTTTGAAGTGAAAATTTATTTAAATTGTTATTTTAAGTAAATAGAATATTAATAATAATCATTCTAGAACTAATTTTAATGAAAAAATAATTTATCAACAATAATAATTAATTTATATGTAAATATAATTTTAGAGGAAATAATTTTATATCTGAATCGAAAAATTATTTAAATTATTAATTTAAATAGATATAATATTAAATAATAGAGTTTTGTTATTTTAAATAAAACTGTTATTTTAAATTTTAAATTTAATAATTTATCAACAATACTAATATATTCAAATAATAAGAATTTTTTCTCCGTTTTTGAATATGAGAAAAAAAACAAAATATTATTAAAGTATTAAAAATTACTAATTATAAAATATTAGAAATTATAAAATAAAATAAAATAAAATAAAATTATATTTTAATTACCAAAGTAAATTTATAAGTATAGGAAATTAATTATTGTTTAATGAACAAAGAAAGTAAAATAAGTTGAAATGTCAAAATGATCAATGGGTGGAGTTGAAAAGATGGAGTTGAACGAGATCGAAAAATTATTTAAATTATTAATTTAAAAGAAAGTAAAATAAACTGTTATTTTAAATTTTAAATTTAATAATTTATCAACAATACTAATATATTCAAATTGAAATGTGAGAAAAAAACCAGTATGAAATTAATTATTGTTTAATGAACAAAGGTAAAATAAGTTTGTCAAAATGATCAAACTTCCATGGGGAGGTGTGATTTTCATTTCCATTGAACGAAGGAGTTCCAACTACCTTGAACTCTAATTCCATCCATGCCAAACACACTAGGATTTGAATTCCATCCTTGACTCCTCCCGTTGACTGAACTCCACCCTCAACTACCTCCGTGCCAAACGCACCCTAAAAGAAGATGGTAGTAGTAGTTCATTCCAGGAACCAAACGGAGGAGCACTAAAAGTGGAGCGACAAGAACAAAGATATCTAGCGGAAGAAGAATGCAAAACCCTCAATAAAACCCAACCCTGATGCTCAAATAAACACCAATGTCTCAAGGAATCCTTTCAAGTAATCTTCCAGGTATGCCCTTTCTTCTACTTACATCTGTTTTATCCGTTTGGTTTGTTTGAACTTCTTAGGGTTCGGATACAATTAAGTCCTAAAACGAGATTGGTGGCTGTTTGACCTTGTATATCCTTTTCAAACATATATCCTGTAGACAAAAAAAAATCAGATTTTTCATGTCTATAGGCTACTTGATAATATGACCTAGTGAAGTCGGTTCAGCAATGTTAAGGGATATTAAGTTTCTATGTTTGTTTTTTTTCTTTCTATTTTAGTATGGCAATTGACTGTGTGGTGGAGGTAAAGATATGAGTCTGGGGATTTTAGTAGTTTTAGGAGTTCGGTGCTATGGGATGAAGAGTATAGGGTCTTATCCATCCAGTGCACTTTTCAGCTTGCTTTATTCCTATCCGTGTAGGCACTATTGTGCTGTTGAATTTTCAGTATCAATATTGTGGTGTTTAGTATTTGTAACGGTTGAAATCTGGAGACCCTAATTTGAATTGTTGTTTTGCGGATTTTCTTTTTCTCTCTTTATTTCTTTGTATATACGGTGTTTAGGCCCCAAGTTTAGATGTTTGCTTATGTTAGTCCTGGTGGTTCTATAGTTTTATATATCTGTTTGAATGTTATGGTGGTATGTGTGTTCAATTTCTGTATTTTATTTTAATATATTTGTCGAATTACTGTTTATGTTTACGGCACATAAGGCAATGGTTCAAATTATATTAACAATTCAGTGAACATTACATTAGCCACTGGGATGTTGGATCATCTACTTCCCCTGCCTTTCTCTGATCAACCTGAGTGATGCCATGAGTAAGTTAAAATCATAGTTGTGCATTTAGGAAGAAACACTCTCATGCCCATATCAGAAGCACATAAGAGACTCATTTCAATGATTTTCTTAATAGCCAGCGAATCCTTCAGGGCATGCCTCATTGCCTAGAGATGAATCATGATAAATAGGACCATCAACTTACAAGTTATCACTCATCAGTATTTTTGCTTTGCAATTTAACCATTTTAAATATCTAGGTATACCTTTACATAACAATCATAAATGTTGGCTACTGTGAAGGCTATGGACCAGCTGCCGCATCGTCTTACTCGTCTCATGGTGATTTGAAGGCCTTTCTTCCAGTTAAGATTAATTCAAGTAAAAGCTTGCTGCTTTACTCCAGTAGGGCATCGTCTCTTGTTTGTTCAGCAAATTCCAGCAATCATAGAAGGAACCCCGATTTCTCTAGGCAAAGACAAAATCATGGGTTCTCTAGAAATAGAAACAGGCAAAATTTGGACAGAGATAACTCTGAGAACATTGAAGAATCTGAACTTTTATCACCAAAAAATGGGCCATTACTTTCTCTTTCCAATGGCCCGAGGTTTCAAGCAACTGCAACACCTGGTCCAAGAGAGAAAGAGATTGTTGATCTTTTCAGGAAAGTCCAAGCACAACTCCGTGAACGAGCAGCCATCAAAGAAGAAAAGAAGATGGAATCCTCACAGGGAAAAGTGGGTAAGGAAAGTGAAACAGTGGATTCACTTCTTAAACTGTTGCGTAAACACTCAGTTGATCAAGGGAAAAGAAAAAGCAACAGTGGCAGCAGCCGAGACTTTGTTTTGGAACAAGCTGAACAGAATATAAGCTCATTTGAGGATGAACAAAATACAAACTTCTTAAACCCAAATTCTAATGCTGGAGAGGAGGATGAGGAGGATGAGGAAGCGCAAGAACCCAGACACTCAAATCCGTTTAGGAGGCCAGTATCAAACTTCAGGCGGAAATCTCCAGTTCCAAGAGTGAAATACGAGCCAGTGTATTCTCCTGAGGATAACATCAACTCTCTTTCATTACCAAAGCTTCAAGGAATGAGAAAGAAGAATGAACCTGAACCAGAACTGGAAGCAGAATCTGAGCCAGAGCCGGTGCCTGAGTTTGAACCAGTGTCTGAAATTGAGCTCGAGTCTGAGCTTGAGGAGTCATTTGATGTATCTTCTGATGTGCATGATGAAGAATTTGCCACAGAATCATCTGATGTTGATGAAGCTTATATTGATGATGAGGTTGTTGAGACAAAGTCGTCGGCTGAACATACTGATTTAAGTGCACTAAAACTAGCAGAACTGAAGGTCCTTGCAAAATCTCGTGGTCTTAAAGGTTACTCAAAGTTAAAGAAAGTTGAGCTCATCGAGCTACTATGTGGAAACTAGTGTTGTAGATGAAGCCGGCAGTGCAGACCCCAAGAAATCAAGTATGGGTTGCTCTTCATTTTGTCTGAACTATTCCCTTTCTTTCGTTTTGAATGTGTGGAAAGTAGGTCCTAGTTTTTGCCTTAGTTTTTGCTCTTCAGGGTTGTTTTGGTGTTATCAAAGCTAATGTGTATTTGATTCAGGGTTCAAATGAGATTAGCAAACAAACAAAAAAAAAGTATTTGAATTCTAGGATTCTGAATGTTGTTCTGTGTTATGAGTATCTTGTTGAAAGTTTTTCATTTCGATATCATTAGTATTCACACTTGTAACTGCAATGTTTGCTTACTAGAAACTTCTGAATCTGTCTCGTTGCACATTAGTTAATAGACATCTTTTAACTGGCTAAATGATCTATTTTCTGTCCATATTAATTGGTATTTTCTGTTAGTATTCTAGTGTTGTACAAAGAATTTTGTTTGAGAAAATGGAAAACCTTGCTGGCTCAAGCGCCACACTGTTTTGCCGTGCCTCTCCACAGAGTACTGCTTTTCATGGATGTTACCATTTGAGAAGCACTCCAGGGAGCAGTAGGGCAAGACGGTCGTTGGGAAGCTTTCCCAAAATTCTTGGAACTAAGCACAATTGTGCCAAAAAAAACCCCTTCGATCTGGCGATTATGTCATGCCTTACTCCCTTCAGGAAATTTCTGAAGCCAAACCTAAATGGAAATTTGTAAAGCCAGTGTATACACATTATTCATAATTGACCACGTGTCAAGGAAAGCCCACATGTAATCCATAAAGCAAAGGAACATCGAACCATGATGCCACGTTAGAGCATCATAGGGATATGAATCATCATCCGCCACGTATCCATCATAAAATAGATCCAATGATCGATAAGTCAAGGAGCACCTGGTACAAAGACTACCGCGAAGCACAGTAGGAGATCAAGAAGCTTGCTTTATCTCATCCCAAGATAGATCCGAAATGGACGGAGAGGATGAAACCCTCTGATAAAGAAGTGACAGCAGCAGCAGCAACTGTCTGACACGTGCGGACTGCCCAACCACCCGCATTAAAAGCTACGAACATAGGATACGTGTCGAATTCCCTATGGAGGAAGAGGAGGTGGGTCATCGGCGCAATATATTACCGTTTGAGGCATCAGATCATCACGAAGATAGTCTTCGGGATCGGCACACCAACCAAGACGATAAATGACAGCAGTGTCAGTGAGGAGAGGCCCACGTAAGAAATCTATAAATACCCCGCTCAACCTTTGAAGTTCGATCTAGTTTGAGTGAATCGTATATCACTAGAGAAGATTTTCAAGAATAATCAAACTAGGTGCAATCAAAGTTTCAACAACCGTTAGTCCATCAAATCAATCGAAAACTAATAACACTGCAATTATCTAGTTTCCCACCAACGGTACTCATAGAGCTTTCCTATCCCCACAGAAGTCTTTAAACGAGCGGTCGTAAGAGATTTCGCCTAATTATGGTACTTTCATCTCCGGATAGACGGCTCCACCAGAAACAACAAAAAGATGAAGTTTGCCTGGCTCTTAGGGTAGTTTGCTAGAAATGCAAACTTAGGTATTTATAAACCAAGGATGTTTGGACACCAAGGAATTTTCAAAACCGAAAGTATTCTCAAGATATGCAATAAATGCCCATTCGGTTTTCATAATGCCAGGAAATACTTTGTCCAATATTTTCCGAAATCTCTCAATAGAAAATCTCCAATTAGTAAATGCACATTACTAATTTTTATTCCCTAGAGATATGCATTTAATTGCTGGTAATTAAAGCATATAAAACTAACAACCTTAATTACAAGATTCTTAATTTCTTTCGGAACATGATCTCCTTGAGTAATTAAGGAATATCTTTGAAAAATAAAAGATAAGAGTTACTGTTCGTGTTCAAAGTATGTTGACATCTTTTCTTTGTAAATCCTCTTTCATATTTACAACCTTGGAATCGATTATACCACATTTCCAAACAAGTTTAGAATTGGTTCATCTGTATTCCAAGACAACTATGTGATTGATCAAATATCAAATCACATTCATGGGTTTAATCGGTTCCACCAATCACTAGGATCAATTATACCTTAATATGGAACACTTGTGATCGGTCACACAAGTTACCAGGACCGGTCACATCAGTTACCAGAATCGGTTACATCAATTACTAGGACCGATTACCATATACACATGCTATTGCTTGTGATCGGTCACACTAGTCACTAGGATCGGTTACATCAATTACTAAGACCGGTTACACCAATTACAAGGATCGATTACACAACTCTATTGTGATCGGTCACACCAATTACTAGGATCGGTCGCACCAATTACAAATATTGATCATACCATCTCAGGTGATTACCTAGGATCGGTTACACTAATTAATCAAAAATAGTCATACCAAATCATAAGTCAGGCATTGTGATTAGTTATACCAAGATACATAACAAGTTACGATCGGTTCTACCATCTCACACATATTGGTAATCCAAAGATTTGTAATGAATAACCATACCAATAAGCCTAGCGAATTTACTTTCGATTCATAAAACTAGTTCATGAATGTACTTCCTTTAAAAAAATGTAAAACATTGTTTCCTAGGATGAAATCTTCACCTTTACCCATTCACATAATCACAAAAGATTATGTCGATGTCATATCTACGAAGTTGAAAAGATAAGCGTTATACTTCGTAGACTAATTCCTTAGCACTATGATCATGTGATCATGTCTCACTACTTGAGTAAAGTATTCAAACACAGCTTCGCAGTTATGTTTTCAATATAGCACGACTTGAAAGATACATTAGGAATGAAACAGTTCAAGTCAATATTACTAACCTCAAGAGGAAGGATGATGTCGTCGTTGTAGCTCATTACTTCTTCACGTTCTTCAGGTCTTCGGGTAATACTTGTATGTCTCATATTCCTAGACTTTCTAGTCTAACCTATACGAAGCTGTCTCTAGTACATAATCAAGCGACTCTTAGATGAGTTTTGATTCACTAAAATATGACAACCAAACTTGACATACCAACGCTTGGTGGGTTTAACCGAGCTATGCTCTAACAAGAATCAACCGTTGATACTAGGACGTCTACTAGCAAGGGGAGTATTAAATGAGATCAACCCGCCTACAACATTCCTGGAACCCCCGATGCCAGTAATTCAAACCGTAGAAGAGGGGCAAGCATTCGTGGTCGAAAATCAAGCACCCGAAGTCAAACCAAAATTCCAATCCGCCCGTGCAATTGCCGGTGGAATTAGAAGAAATGAGAATGAGTCAGAAATACTATGCCAATGCAATGGCACTCTTAGCATTCGAGAACCATAAACCGAAAGATAAATTAGCACTCGACGCAGGTGCAGTTCACCTTTGGGAAATTTAAGATGAAGCAAACTCAAAGCTCTGAATTTCGAACGAAGAATGGTCATCACCAATAAATTCACAGCAAACCATGATCATCATCCAAACCGTTGTGCAAGAGAAAGGGATCCAGATTATGTACCAGACATCTTAGATTATTACGACAGCGATCCCCGAAGATCTGGTAATACGACTTAGTGGTGCGAACATTACGAAGCCATAGAAGCCCTTTGAGAAGAAATTTTGGGGGAAATCAAGCTGCTAAAATCTAAGCAGGGGGGTGGTAGGCTCGAAGAAGTGATGAAAGAAGTTGTCACTAGTGTTAGAGCACTGCTCGGTCGAACTCGCAAGCGTTGCTATCTCAAGCTTGTTTGTCAAGTTTAGTTGCCAAAACTATAAGTCTTGATTTCTAGTCTACTTATAGCTAAGTCTCGGACTAGGATGTAAGTGTAGTTGAGCTCTAGACTCCACGACATTCATCATGCAAAGACGAAGAACTACTTAAGGAACTGGTGGAACTTCATCGACAAAAAGGTATGTGGAGACTTGAACTTATCTATCACTCAAAAGTCTATCTACTCTATCTCCTATCTTGAAACAAAAGTCGTATTGCTATATAGACTTCGATTATACACATATGTTATTTCGAGCCGAGTTTATCTCGCTTATCTATTTCTCGAAATATGTGTTGGTAAGCTTTCGCTGTGGCCAAGTTCATCTTTACTAGTGACGAAAGTCATGTTGATTATTTCAATAACTTGAAAATTACTTTGATGAAAAATAGTTTGTGAATAACAACTATATAACATCCTCTAAGAATGTTTCAATGATTGAAATGAGAGTTTAGATTATATAACCATGTTTGGATATAAACATTGTATGTGAATTCATACTTGTGTAAGTCCAAAATCCTTGAACCAAAGTATGCGTACTTTACTGGTTTAGGATGACCGGAGCTAAGTCCGCGTACTGTCGGAAGTTCACATCCCGTGAATTTTTGCTGGAGTTTGTGAACTGAAAACAAGCTCAGTCCGGGTAATTAAGTATGCGTACTTAAGTAGGTTATTTTCTAAAAACAGTTTATTCGTGAACTAAGACATTTATAAATTAAGGAATGAAATCTTTGCAAACCATGACTACAATGTTCATGAATCGATTCGAGTGAATCAAAATTGTTTTTGCTTCGATTTAGTCTTGTATACTTCTATGAGATCTAAGCAATTGAACAACTCTCTAACTAGTTATTTTGAGTCATTTGAACTAGTTATGGTGAAGATGAATAAGGTTGATATGAAAGTGCTCATATGGCTAACCATTGGTTAACTACTGTTGAACCAACTACTTGTACACGTTTAGGGTACGGTTACTCAAACCTAAATGAAGTTACATTTCATGTGTGTATAACAAGCTAAGTTCGATCTAACGGTTGAAAGATATTAGCTTGAATCTAATAAGGTTTTCATCTAACGATGAATATTGAATGCTTTGTTACCAAGGTAACTTAGATTGCAAAGCCTGATTTGGAGACTATATAAATGATAACTCTAGCAACTAGGAAACCTAATCCCCACACCTTCTGTGTGATACTAGTTGTATAAGCTAGAGTCGAAATTCCTTTAACCTTAGGTTTCTATCGAGACCCTGTAGGTTAACGAGTTAAAGACTTCATTGGGATTAAGAAGCCAGACCCAACTATTTTCTCTGTAGTTGCGTGATCTGATCTTACTATTTCTATCGTATTTAAGTACAATCGTAAGATTGGCTTGAGATTAATTTCTCTGATAGGCAAGATAGAAAAATAGTCACAAACATCTTCTTCTCATCGTTTGTGATTCCTCAATGTCTTGTTTCGCTAGTCGATTAAGATTATCGTGAGGTGATTGATATTTCTAGGCTGTTCTTCGGGAATATAAGTCTGGTATATCAATTGGTTCCTGTTCACCTTGATTTATCAAAAGACGGAACAAAACTCGTAGGTATTTCTGAGGGAAACAGATTTATCTATTCCTATATACTTTTCTATGTGAGACAGATTTGTTTATTAAAGTCTTCGACTTTGGGTCGTAGCAACTCTTAGTTGTGGGTGAGATCGGCTAAGGGAATCAAGTGCGTAGTATCCTGTTGGGATCAGAGACGTAAGGAGCGCAACCGTACCTTGGATCAGTATGAGATTGATTGGGGTCCAACTACAGTTCAGACCGAAGTTAGTTTGTAGTAGGCTAGTGTCTGTAGCGGCTTAATACAGTGTGGTGTTCAATCTGGACTAGGTCCCGGGGTTTTTCTGTATTTTTGGTTTTCTCGTTAACAAAACTTCTGGTGTTTATGTTATTTCTTTTCCGCATTATATTTTGTTATATAATTGAAATATCACAGGTTGTGCGTTGAATCGATCAATTGGTAAATCCAATCTTTGGTTGTTGATCGAAATTGATTGATCCTTGAACATTGGTCTTTGGTACCGTTCAAGTTTATTTCTCTTATATTCAATCGGGCTCGCAAATTATTATTTGTTTGATTACGGATTGAATTGAGAGATTGAGATATAACTCTTTGATATACTTTTCTTAAGATTGAGTCTGACTGTCTAGTTGATTCTCTTGAAAATATATTGGAGTTAGTCCATACAGATTGCTAAGCGAAATATTGGGTGAGGTTGTTGTACCCCCACTTTTTAAATTGGTATCAGAGCAGGCAAACACGTTTAAAGACCTTATAAGTCTGTGTATGTAGCGATCTGACTCTATGGACAGAAATTCTATCTCCATAAACGTACCACCAGTTTTCGATGGCTCAAACTACTTGTGGTGGAAAATCGCTATGCGTGCTTTTCTTCAAGCTCGTGATTTTCAAACATGGATGCGTGTTGTTAATGGCTATACTCCTCCAGCTGATACAGAAAGCGATGTGTCTATACCTAAGGATATTGGTAGATATAGTCCAGAAGAAATCCTTGCTGCAAAGCAAAATTCTGACGGCTTAAATGCTATCATACATGCCATTACCCCAGATCTTCAGCATCATGTGACTACGTGCACAAAGTCTAAAGATGCCTGGGATATCTTAGAACCCGTATTTGAAGGGAACACCTGTGAAAAAGAAGCTAGGCTTCAAAACTTAAATTCTGATTGGGAAAACCTTCGTATAGCAGATAAAGAATCTTTTGATGAGTTTAATCACAAAGTGTCTGAAATTGTTAATGCATCCTTTGCATTGGGTAAGATTATTCCTGAAAAGGACATTGTGATGAAGATTCTCAGATCTCTGCCATCCAGATACGATTCTAAGAAGCATGCCATCGTTGAAGGAAATAATCTCGCAACGCTTTCTAGAAATACTCTGGTTGGGAAATTATAGAACTTTGATCATGAGCATACATCCAAATCTAGAAAGGATGTTGCGTTCAAAGCACAAAAGAACACTAAATTACTTGATAAAAGTAAAAGTGTTTGCATCTCTGAAGATGATCTTTGTGAGGTTGATTTATCAGATGAAGATCTTGACAAGTCAATCTCGTTGATCACAAGACAGTTTAGGGACCTTCTTTTGAAGAGAAGTAAACGGTTCTCCAGAGATAAATCCAGGTCATCAGATAAACCTCATAATCATGTTCCTCCTAAAAATAGGGATAATGATGAAACTGATGACGAGGATATGCCTCAGTGCTTGAAGTGTAATGGTTTTGGTCATTTTGCAAATGAGTGTCCAAATCGAAAGAAATACACTGGGAACAAAGGTCTAGCTGCAACTCTTGATGAAATGTCTGACAACTATGATTCTAATAAAGACGAAAAATCAAGTATTGCGCTTCTCTGTGAAAATATTGATTTTGATAATCGTAGCAATACATACATCAATCTTGATATTCTTTCAGAAGAGAACTCAACCAATCTGGAAGAAAAAATTGACCTTTCCGTTGGAAACTCTCTATCTAATTTTCAGTTCCACTATGTGTCTAGCAGCTTGCACATCTCAGGCGTCTGAATTATATTCCAGGTTGACATGCTCGTATTGTTCACTCAAAGGTCATGAACTATCAAAGTGTTTCAAGTACAAACACAAATTGAGACATGTCAACAAACTTCAACGAAAAGCAAATCGATTAGCAAACAAGCTTAAACATGCTCAAAAGACCGCTGAGGTATGTAAGATTTTATCTTCGTCAAAGAAGTTAGTTTCCAAGGATAATACAAGACCATTAGAAAGAAGTTTATGGTCTAAACACTATGAGAAACAGGGTTCTATGAATTCCGATCGAAAAGGATATGGTAGACAGATTATTGTTCACCCCAGCACAACTTAAATTGTGTTGGTTTGTGCATCTTGTCTCATGTGCCTGATCAAAAGAGATAAGATTTTGCACACCTCAGGCTTTAGAAAAAGAAAAGTTTTCGATTGTTTTTTTTTTTTTTTTTTTTTTAATGTTTTTGCTCTGAGAGTATTGTAAAATCTGGAATTCGTGTCACTTTTCATATCTAATTAATATTGGAAAAGGATTCTCTGTTTTTTAATAAAAAGAGGGTTAAAATAGACAATTCTGCCTTTTATAGGGTTGAGAGTTATGTATACACGAACCTATGTGTTTAAAGGTTTCGTAACCCTACATACCTTTTTCCTTCCCTAAAACTCTTTTTAACCTAAGACTGCTTGTTGAGCTTATTTTGTGATTTTCTCTCACAAACTCGTACACATATGGATACTCCAAGCATCATATTCTGATGGAAAAAATGTTAATATGATTGTTAAGCCATCATTCATGAAGGAAAAAGAAAGATCTCCATTTCCTCCAACTTTGAAAAGAAAAAGAAGGAATGTGAGGAAGCCAAGAGTTGTTCCTTCAAATTCTCAGAAGTTTTCTGATGTACTTGAAGAGTTGAAGGAAACAAGAAAGGAGATTCAACAAATAAAGGCTTTTGTTATGAGAACTCTTGAAATTCAGAAGGCCCTGGTTCGACATCATCAGCATATAAGGTTTGTTGGAATTGACTCCTTTCTTCACGAACCATATGTTCCCATGGCTGCTGACGACAAGGAGTTTGGGGACGATAAAGAATTTTTCATAGGTCTCAATGTCTAGGAAACTTCTTATGAGAATTTTATTCTTGTGTTTTTAAGAAGGATAACTAGGGTTTGGAATAGCCATTATTGTGAGTACACATAGCTATGTCCAACGTTTTCATCTTGCAATGTTTTTTTAGATTTATTTGATTAAATTCTAAAGTTTATTTGGAAGATGATTTTGCAGTATTATTCTTTATGATTTCATATATTGCAATTTGTTATGGGATATGTGTGTTTGCGTCCGTGAACTATGAGTGTCGCATACGTGGTCAAAAGTTAAGTCTTTCATATGTCAATATGCATGTATTGATAAAAGATTGAATAAACTTTTGACAAACAAAAGATAAGCCTATTATGTCATTATGAAAATATTGATGGAAGATAGGATGAGCTTTTGTTTACAAAGATTAAGTCTATTATGTCATGGTGCAAATTGTGATGAAGAATAGAATGAATCTTTGTTTATTCTGCAGTATTAATCTTCCCTGATCCATATTTTTATGTAAATATTGTGCGGCTCCGTAAGTTATCTTATGTGAGCATTTCCGATTGAATTAATCATGGGTTCTCTTGTGGTTAATTTAATTGAGATTTTTGGATACAAATTCATATTCTTATGTGATTTGTTAATGTCCAAAGAAATCCTTCTTTTCTTGTGAAAATAAGGTTGCTCTTGTTGTTCTTTCGGGAATGACATTTTATGGGGGAGAGTTCTTAATTGAACTTGTGCTTAATTGCCAAATCTTTATGGGGAGTGCGACTGTGGAATACTATAGGGGTTATCTTGTATGTTTATAAACTCCTTGATGAATGCATTTGGTTTCGACTATATAATTGCATCTAAAAAGTTCATATGTACTTTCTTTTGGTCATGAAGTGTCTCTATGGAAATTTCATTAGGATCCCACTAGTTTTCGTACCTTTGCCAATTTGATTGACAAAAAGGGGGAGAATTAATGTGTAGTTCACACTACAAATACATATGGTTTTCGGATCATTATGTAAGGGGGAGTGGTTTTCATGTGAGATGAAGTATTGACTAAGGGGGAGTGATACATATCACCATAGTATTGTTGTCAAAGTTGTGATACAATTGAACTTTGATTCTGTGTAATAATATTATGACAATGTATAACAATGATTGAGAGCTAATGTTTTCTCATTGTTATGGCTATGGATCTTTAACAACGATGATGCTGCATTGAATATCTTTGGAATCATTGGAGTACTTGGAAGTGACGAAGATTTCGAGTAATGTTGAAGAACCAAGGAGATCAAGCATGTGGATGAGAAGCTGCAAAGTTTATTTATTTTGTATTCCATATGTATTGATAGTTTTGTCACTAAAATTGACAAAGGGGGAGATTGTTAGAGCACTGTTCGGTCGAACTCGCAAGCGTTGCTATCTCAAGCTTGTTTGTCAAATTTAGTTGCCAAAACTATAAGTCTTGATTTCTAGTCTACTTATAGCTAAGTTTCGGACTAGGATGTAAGTGTAGTTGAGCTCTAGACTCCACGGCGTTCATCATGCAAAGACGAATAACTACTCAAGGAACTGGTGGAACTTCATCGACAAAAAGGTATGTGGAGACTTGAACTTATCTATCACTCAAAAGTCTATCTACTCTATCTCCTATCTTGAGACAAAAGTCGTATTGCTATATAGACTTCGATTATATACATGTGCTATTCCGAGCCGAGTTTATCTCGCTTATCTATTTCTCGAATTATGTGTTGGTAAGCTTTCGCTTTGGCCAACTTCATCTTTACTAGTGACGAAAGTCATGTTGATTATTTCAATAACTTGAAAATCGCTTTGATGAAAAATAGTTTGTGAATAACAACTATATAACATCCTCTAAGAATGTTTCAATGATTGAAATGAGAGTTTAGATTATATAACCATGTTTGGATATAAACATTGTATGTGAATTCATACTTGTGTAAGTCCAAAATCCTTGAACCAAAGTATGCGTACTTTACTGGTTTAGGATGACCGGAGCTAAGTCCGCGAATCTGTACGCGTACTGTCGGAAGTTCACATCCCGTGAATTTCTGCTAGAGTTTGTGAACTGAAAACAAGCTCACTCTGGGTACTTAAGTATGCGTACAGGTATGCGTACTTAAGTGGGTTAGTTTCTAAAAACAGTTTATTCATGAACTAAGACATTTATAAATTAAGGAATGCAATCTTTGCAAACCATGGATATAATGTTCATGAATCGATTCGAGTGAATCAAAACTATTTTTGCTTCGATTGTGTCTTGTATACTTCTATGAGATCTAAGCAATTGAACAACTCTCTAACTAGTTCTTTTGAGTCATTTGAACAAGTTATGGTGAAGATGAATAAGGTTGATATGAAAGTGCTCATATGGCTAACCATTGGTTAAAAACTGTTGAACCAATTGCTTGTACACGTTTAGGTATAGTTACTCAAACCTAAATGAAGTTACATTTCATGTGTGTATAACAAGCTAAGTTCGATCTAACGGTTAAAAGATTTTAGCTTAAATCAAATCAGGTTTTCATCTAACGGTGAATATTGAATGCTTTGTTACCAAGGTAACTTAGATTGCAAACCCTGATTTGGAGACTATATAAAGGAAAACTCTAGCAACTGGGAAACCTAATCCCCACACCTCCTGTGTGATACTAGTTGTATAAGATAGAGTCAATTCTCCTTTAACCATAGGTTTCTATCGAGACCCTGTAGGTTAACGACTTAAAGACTTCATTGGGATTGTGAAGCCAGACTCAACTATTTTCTTTGTAGTTGTGTGATCTGATCTTGCTGTTTCTATCGTATTTGAGTACAATCATAATATTGGCTTGAGATTAATTTCTCCGATAGGCAAGATAGAAAATTAGTCACAAATATCTTCGTCTCATCGTTTGTGATTCCGCAATATCTTGTTTCGCTAGTCGATTAAGATTATTGTGAGGTGATTGATATTTCTAGGCTGTTCTTCGGGAATATAAGTCTGGTATATCAATTGGTTCTTGTTCACCTTGATTTATCAAAAGACGGAACAAAACTCGTAGGTATTTCTGTAGGAGACAAATTTATCTATTCTTATAGATTTTTTGTGTGAGACAAATTTGTTTATTAAAGTCTTCGACTTTGGGTCGTAGCAACTCTTAGTTGTGGGTGAGATCAGCTAAGGGAATCAAGTGCGTATTATCCTGCTGGGATCAGGGACGTAAGGAGCGCAACTGTACCTTGGATCAGTGTGAGATTGATTGGGGTTCAACTACAGTCCAGACCGAAGTTAGTTTGTAGTAGGCTAGTGTCTGTAGCGGCTTAATACAGTGTGGTGTTCAATTTGGACTAGGTCCCGGGGTTTTTCTGAAATTTGCAGTTTCCTCGTTAACAAAACTTCTGGTGTCTGTGTTATTTCTTTTCCACGTCATATTTTGTTATATAATTGAAATATCACAGGTTGTGCGTTGAATCGATCAATTGGTAAATCCAATCTTTGGTTTTTGATCGAAATTGATTGATCCTTGAACATTGGTCTTTGGTACCATTCAAGTTTATTTCTCTTATATTCAATCGGGCTCGTAAATTATTATTTGTTTGATTGCGGATTGAATTGAGAGATTGAGATATAACTCTTTGATATACTCTTCTTAAGATTGAGTCTGACTGTTTATTTGATTCTCTTGAAAGTATATTGTAGTTAGTCCATACAGATTGCTAAGCGAAATATTGAGTGAGGTTTTTGTACCCACACTTTTTCAACTACGCCGTTGACCGCACATCTGTCCATAGCAGCCACGCAATGTCCAATCCATCGTCCAAATGCTACGATAGATCAAGTGACCCCGCATCACATATTCGATAATATAACTGGACCATGGAAAAGAGTGAAAGGGATGATATTTTTATGCAGGTACTTCCCATCCAGCCTCAAAGGTTCAACATTATCTGGTTTAACAACCTCCTTCTAAATTTGATTGATTCCTACACCAAGCTTACTTGCATTTTCCTAGAAACATACATGTATAACAAGACCGCAAGTGCAAGAATGGATGAACTATTTTCGCTGGCTATTAGACCAAGGGAGACAGTTAGGGAATACACAGACAGGTGGCATAAGATTTGTTAAGCCATTAGGAACGTTACCTAGTAGTAAGCATTAACTGCTACAAGTGGGGATTAGACAATATGAGACCGTTGTTCGTAGAAATTCATGGGAATAATCCCAAGACAGAAAGGGATATTCGTATAATCATAGAGAGGCATGCGAGATTAAAGTAAATCCAACAAGAAAACCTGACGGCCCATCAATAAGGGTAGAAATATCACCGTACCAATTCCGTTGAACCAGCCTCCGAATCAGTCAAAAGATCAAACGAAGCCGATCATTCCAATAACGGTAAACGCGGTAGACGTGACGACTACCGAAAAAACGACCAAAAGTTCAAAGATCAAGTTTATACGAAGTTGAATACCAGCTATGTTCGGATTCTACATGCAATCACATAAAGGAAAGACTTTGAATGGTCGTGGTCAAGGGGCAGGCAACCTCCCACATCTGAAAAATACAGAGATTACTGTGAATACCATTGCTTTAATGGACATCAAACAGAGAAATGCAAGAACCTCAAGATGATGGTTCAAAAGTTGACTGGTGCGGGAGAACTTCAAAATTCCTCGAACTCCCACAACCGCCGAAAAGAACCAACTGAAGCAAGTTTGTACATCTATCATACAATGAGAAGGTCAGCAACACAATTTTCCATTCAGAACATTCAGGACCGTCCTTCACAGGTGTGTTGATGGTGAGTTTTTGACAAGGGCATTTTTAGTAAATTGGCCTTGCCCTAATTGTAAAAATATAATGAACATCCTGGCACGGCATCAGGATTAGAGAAATTGTATTAAACCATTTATATTTTGCAATAGAAATAATAAAGCGTATTCAATTAACAGATCCAGTAGTCCTGTATCTATTCTAAA
The DNA here is from genome assembly GCA_023531295.1 of Papaver armeniacum. Taxonomy (NCBI): domain Eukaryota; kingdom Viridiplantae; phylum Streptophyta; class Magnoliopsida; order Ranunculales; family Papaveraceae; genus Papaver; species Papaver armeniacum. Next base: position 78,225 of record JAJJWW010004284.1, read on the forward strand.
TGTGTATATGTATGCCAAATTCCAAGGCTTTCCCCAGCAGAAACCTCGTTATTTCATGTGCGCCAATATATACACCTTTTATGTTATATAGATGGCATTATTTATATTCAGAATTGGATTTGACGCCATTCTTGAATTAATATGCTATTGAGAGTATTATATTTAGTACAAGTTATTAGCCTTGGTTTTACTGCATCCAAAATACCCATACTGAAGTACCACTAATGCACCAAGCCATCCTCTAGCGCCTCAACAGGCCACAAGCGCGCCACGATACCACGGTTGGCCTTGGCCAAGTTGTTTTCACAACATCTCCGCCAAAATCCGATTCAACATGCCTGTAAAGCGTATGACATATCAACGGCTATGATTTAGCCTAAATATGATAAGATCCATAGATCATCTAAAACACCTAAGAAATATTAAAATACGTCACATGGGGGGATTTTTCACGGGGTATTGGTCTGATGGTCTACGACAACATGCGACGTGGAAACACCCTATGTAAAAAGTTAGAGTAGTGGTAGCGGTTATAGCAGTTGGAGAGATAATTGATACGGTAAAAAGGGGTTTTCCAGAAACTTACCTAATCTATCTTGCCTCATCCCATCATCTCCATCTCTCCATAACTCACGACCTCCAATACTTATGAGAAAGGCATTTTGTATTCCAAACTACTATAAATAGGCTACTTAGCCTATTCCTTTCATACCCAAAAGCTTTGTTATTCTTCATAGTTTTCAATACCCAAAACAAACAATTCAATACCATTGCCATTTCCTCAAAACTTTTCTGCTTCCCTCCCCTAAGATCAACCAACCCATCTTCCTCTCCTTGTGACTGAAGCAGGACGGAACGGCTACTATCGTAGTTTAAGCTTGTCTTGTTCGATTTTGATTTTCGAACCTAAAAATAAAGTACCACGACGGTGCATTTGTTTTGCCTAGAAGTAATTTTTAGGTACTAACAAGGTGAGATCAGCAAGAGACTGAGAAAATGGGATGAATATCACGAGCTATACAAGATCGACGGAAAAGAAGTTGAAGGATGGTAATATTGTATGAATGCACCGTTAACTTTCTCTGCTGATGATGTAGATGAGGATATGGAGGATCACAACAACCCGCTAGTTCTCACTCTGCCAGTCTCGGGATGGAACATAATGAAAATCCTAATCAATGGAGGAAGCTATGTCAATGTTCTATTTTACGATGCATTCCAACGAATGAAGCTGAAAGACAAGCAACTCACGACATCCTACTACACCATCTACGGGTTTAATTGAGCAATGTCGAAGCCTATGGGAGACATCATCTTGGAAGTAAAGGCAGGACCTATGAAAGTAAACACAAGGTTCAATGTGGTAGATGCACCATCTCCATGTAATCGGGAGACGATGGGTCCATCGTCTGAAAGGAGTTGGAGCAACATGCCAATAATACCTCAGGTTCCCAACCCAAGATGGAGAAATGGAAATCAAAGGGATCAAGTCACCGCAAGAAACTGCCAGATCGAGGAAACCCATAACATGGAACGTATAGCAGAAATACGTTCTCAAAAAGGAAAGAGGAAGGAAGAGACCAAGAACAAAAACATCAAACAATACTTTGTGGATACCGAAGGAAAAAGCCTCTCATTCGTCCATCCAAATGTTACTGAAGCCATGAACACCGAAGCCAGTACCTCGGGAACAAAAAACGGTGAGTCCACTAAATAACAATTAAAAAATGTTTTGCATCTAGGCACACCCAAGCCTACATTTCTTCAGTCCAAGCCACAGAGGAGTTCAACATAGGAACTGATGAAGAGTTGCCAAGTTAACTGCCAAGTCAACGGGTCAACGACCCAAATACTAAAATGGACAAACTTAGGACCCAAACTCAAAGACATACCAAAATCAACGACCCAAATACTAATTAACTCGATAAAAATTGGGATGTTACTAGATTTTGAACGGAAAAGGCCCTACACGAGCTACTCAAGGAATATGCGGACATCTTCGCCTGAAAGCCAAGTGACATGCCGAGGATAGACCCAAACATTGTAAAGGATGAACTTCAGATCCAACCCGGTATATCACCTTTTAGACAAAAAATATGCAAAGTGGCGTCGAAGTATCACCACGCAGTTGTTAGAGCATATGTCGGTTGAACACACCAAGCGGTGATATGTCAAGTTTGGTCGTCATATTTTAGTATCAAAACTCATTTAGAGTCGCTTGATTAAATACTAGAGTCAACTTGGTTTAGCTTAGACTAGAAAGTCTAGGAATGTTGAGACGTACAAGTATTAATCCGAAGACCTAACGAAAGTGAAGAAGTAACGACTACAACGAGGACATCATCCTTCCTCTTGAGGTTAGTAATATTGGCTTGATCCTGTTTCCATTCCTAACGTATCTTTCAAGTCGGATTATATTGAAAACATAACATGCGAAGATGTATATAAATAATACTCCAATGGTTAGACTTGGTCATGACATTATGATCAAAGTGTCAAGGAATTTATTGAATTACGAAGTATAACGCTTATCTTTTGAACTTTGTAAATACGACATCGACATAATCTATTGTATATATTTGTTTGATTATGTGTGCATTATATAGGTGTTAGAGCATAGCTCGGTTGAACCCAACAAGCGTTGGTATGTCAAGTTTGGTTGTCATATTTTAGTTAATCAAAACTCATTTAAAGAGTCGCTTGATTATGTACTAGATTCAACTTAGTATAGGTTATCTTGAAAGTATTAGGATATGAGACATTACAAGTATTGCGAAGACTTGAAGAAGTGAAGAAGTAAGAAGCTACAACGACAACATCATCCCTCCACTTGAGGTTAGTGATATTTGACTTGAACTGTTTCATTCCCTAACGTATCTTTCAAGTCGTACATATTGAAAACAAAATTGCGAAGCATGAACACTCTAGATAGACATAGTATTAAGGAATACAATACGAGGTTTATTGCTTTGAAAAGGTGAGGGTACCCAAATATACCTCAAGCTAAAACTTTTCCTACCTATAAGTCCTTTCTCCTAAAGTGATTGTCTATGGACTGAGTCAAGACAATACAACTAATCGGTTCACACTTCGTGTGATCGTCTATGGATACGATATCGAGAAAATACAACAACGAAGTATGTTACTTGATAAAAAAAGGTTCGGACTTAATCAAACACAATAGGATTCACTTATCAAGTAAATAGGAATTAATGTTTGTGTGATTTACTTTAATTATAATAAAACAATTATAATGCGGAAATATAAAATAAATAACACATCAAGATTTTGTTAACGAGGAAACCGCAAATGCAGAAAAACCCCGGGACCTTGTCCAGAATTGAATACTCTCAGGATTAAGCCGCTACACAAAATTACACCTAACTTCGTATAGTTGAGACCAAGCAACTAAACCTATAGTTTACCTAGTTCCGTCTGTATTCCCACGCCTCCGACCTATGAATAAATCACGTACTTGGAACAATTCCTTTGGTTCGTATTCCAAACAGTAAAGTAACAAAAAATCTGTTTGGTATCAACTCTAATCAACCAAGTGATATGAGTCGGACAAAGGATCTTCTGTTTATCTTAACATAAACTCCTTCGTCAGGTCCTTAGATCTATCTTGTGTTCAATTACCGAAGTAATCGTTTAAGATTAAGCCAACAACACTATTAATCCAAAGAATTATGTTGATGCCAATCTACTCACTTAATCAATCCAATCTATCACAAAGATAAACCGATTATTAATTGGATCCTCTTTTACCGAAACAAGTATTGTGCACACCAAAGATTATGAACCCACAAATCAGAAATCTTCAAACTCTTCTTTGTCTTCAAATCTTCTTAGATCTTCAATAAACACTTGCACACAATCACTTGAATCTATTGTGATCAATCACGCACAGAACGGAGTATGTTAACAATGGATTATCACAAGATCGTCTTTAGAACTAACGACAATCTAAAGATCCATGTCGAAACTCTGAACTAGTTTGAATGAATCTTATATCAGAAGAGAAGATTCTCAAGCATAAACAAACTAGGTGCAATCAAAGTTTAACCCCGTTAGTCAATCAAATCAATGAAAACAAAAGATAAACCGCAATTATCTAGTTTCCCACCAACGGTACTAATAGAGCTTCTCAATCCCAAAGAAGACTTTAAACTGAGCGGCCGTAAGAGATTTCGCCTAATTAGGTTACTCTCCTCTCCGAATAGGCGGCTACACCAGTAACAACACATCAAGAGGAAGTTTGTTGTTACGAAAGATTAGTTTGCTAGAAAGGCAAACTTCAAGTATTTATAGACAAGGAAGTTTGGACACCAAAGAATTTCCAAAACCGAAAATATTCTCAAGATATTCATTAAAGCACAAATTCGGTTTCCATAATTCCTGGAAATGCTCTGTCCAAAAATAATGATTGAAATCTCTCAGAAAATCTCTAATTAGTAAATGCACATTACTAGTTCTTATTTTCCTAAAAATGAAGTTAATTACCCTAATTAAAAGATTCTTAACTTATTTATGTTTCGATCCTGGGATTCTCTTCCCTTAGCTATTAAGGAATAACTTTGAACAATTAAATGATAAACATTCATAGCACGTGTTCAAAGTATGTGGACATCTTAACTTTGTAAGTTCTCTTTCACACTTACAACCTTGAAACCGATTTGCCACACTTCCAAACAAGTTTAGAATTGGTTCATCTGACTTTCAAGAACTATGCGGTTGATCAAATAACATTCAAGCACAAATCATGGGTTTAACGGTTCTACCAAAACAAGTTTCGGTTCTACCTTCCATGTGAGTACTGTGCATAGTCACACTAGCTTTCCAAAATTCGGTTGACTAGGTACTAGGATCGGTTCCCCACATATACATGGTATCTAACTTATATGTGTTGCACATGTCCATAGGATCGGTTCCCCTTTGCCTAAAAACGTGTTGCATATGTCCATAGGATCGGTTCCCCTTTCTGCTATAAACCTTGTTGCACCTCATACAAGGATCGGTTCCCCTTAGTGATGTACTGCACCTCTTACTAGAATCGGTTCCCCTTTCCCATATTTGGTCAGACATAAAATCACAAACCCGATCATATCATCTCAGGTGATTACTTAAGATCGGTTTCACTAATAAAAGTCATACCAATACATAAGTCATGCCTTTGTGAATAGTTTTACCAAGAACACAACAAGTTAGGAACGGTTATACTAAATCACACATATTGGATGTTCACAAGATATGCAATGAATAAGAATCCCAATAACGCCTGGAGATTTCCTTTTCGATTCACAAACAAGTTTATGAACTTACTTCCTTAGAACACATGTAAAACATTGTTCCCTAGGATGAAATCCTCACCTCATACCCATACATAATCACAATAGCATTCAAATGATTATGGCGATGTCTTATCTACAAAGTTTAATGGTTAAGCAATAAACCTCGTATTGTATTCTTTAATACTATGTCTATCTAGAGTTCAAATATGCTTCGCAATTTTGTTTTCAATATGCACGACTTGAAAGATACGTTATGGAATGAAACAGTTCAAGTCAAATATCACTAACCTCAAATGGAAGGATGATTGTTGTCGTTGTAGCTCATTGCTTCTTCACATCTTCAAGTCTTTGCAATACTTGTAAAGTCTCATTATCCTAATACTTTCAAGCTAACCTATACGAAGTTGACTCTAGTATATAATCAAGCGACTCTTAACATGAGTTTTGATTCACTAAAATATGACAACCAAACTTGACATACCAACGCTTGGTGGGTTCAACCGAGCTATGCTCTAATAATATCTCCCTTTGTCAATTTTAGTGAAAAAACTCTTACATCATATGGATAAACAAATTACAATAATTCATTACACATACGCTTGATTCCCGAATTCAACAGCACAGTAAACTGCTTACATTTAATCCTTGAAAATGCCGCTGTTGACATTATAATAACAAAGAAAATACTCCCCCTAAGGAAGATAGGTAGATATTCAATCCGCACGTCTTTGTTATACCAATTCATATGATATGTTACTCCCCCTTAGTCTATGCTTTCACTCTTTCGTTTAGATAAAACGTTTAAGTACCAATGTTCTTTTCCTTAGCGATACCAATCAATATAAAATCATGCCAGTATCACTTGTTTACTCCATATATTTCTCCCCCTTTTTGTCACAAAATGACAAAGAAACGAAAAAATTAAATAAAGGACGACACGAAAAGAATCTTACAAATCTCAAAATAGACTTGCAACCTGTAGAGTTAGGCCCGAGGGTTCCACACACCATGTTCTGATAACCAATATCAAAACCGAAACTACAAGTAGTTTTATTTTGATATAATACCAAGGAAACAATTGTTCGAAACAATTTTTCCATTTTAGTTTAGCAAACCAAAAATCAACTAAGCACCTTAGTCCCTTTGCTAAACCGATTGTACAAAAATAATCTCTTAATTCGATAAGACCAAAATAAAGATAACTCTATTTTTCTCATCAGGTTCTAATTATCCATAAACTTAGACCATTCAATTTTAAACAAGACAAGTACTAGGTTAGCTAACTAGCATTTCTTGTTAAGGCATTCGATTAGACTTGAATAACCGAAACCTCACTTCGATAAGTCTAACTAAGATCAGAATTAACTTAGTTTCTCTTATCCGGAATCGAATTGGACTAAACAACTCATCCCGTAAACCTTTTATTTCGTTAATCCATAAATAATTCATACACACCAAATAAATCAACTTGCATAATTATTCACCTCAACCGGAAGCAATTGAAACAACATAGACATTAAAACACCGCAATTGCACCAAAATTTTGTAAGCCTAAAAAATTGATACCACACAATAAAGCAAGATAACAATAGTTTTTCTTAACCGGAACCAATTGAATCACACACATCCACACACACATCATGGAATAAAACATCAATTGTACCGAAATTTTGTTAAGCAAAAGTAATAAATATATATAAAATAAACTCAGGCTTTTCTTAAACAGGAAAACAATTAACTAACAAGATTATTACCTCAAATTTCGCATCCACTTCTCCAATATGATTGTATCTTCTTCCAGGGAGAATTGATATTGAAATATCATCATGTTGTCATCCTTATGCAAAAACAAAAGAATAACAACAACCAACCTTTACCAGAGAAAGGTTGAAAATCAGTTTTAACAATTGCAAGAAAAAGTTGAAAACCGTCAAAACACATATGATTTTATGCTAAACCAAAACCGATTCAACATATTGTGACTTTTTCATTGTTTCTACCAGAACCCCTCATGATTCTTTGATAAAGCCTACCAACATGGGCTAGAACTTAATCCTGCTAAATCAAAAAGTCACCCAAACTACAAGGGTTCACAACATATGAGATCGAATATTAGGGTAGTAAAACCGAAATCAAATATCCCATAAACATACATAGCAATAAGATAAAAGCATTCAAGCACAGGCTATGTAAACCGAAAACTATCACAAGAAAAAATTATAAATCAAATAATTTTATTCATAATAGAGCAATACAATCAATGAAAGAAATCAAAAATTGATGTCTATTTTTTTCTCTCTCTCTCTCTCTCTCTCTCAGTTCTTGTGAAGATTGCTTTCAAAAACTACATTCAAATTCCTCTGAGCACTTCCCTTTTCAGTAGATTTGTTCATCTCCAGCAGTTGAGAATGAAGATTAGCTAGTACTTCTTTTGAATCCTTTATCATCAGCTCATGATATCTGATACAACCTTTTGCAGAGAGAATCTGTTTTCTTAGAGAGTCTTGAGAGTTATCATGAAGAGAAACATGATGAGTTTTAGTCATAACTGATGCACAGAGTGCTAAATCATCAAGAGATGACTCTTCTTTTACCGATTTCTCCATTGAAATATGATAGTCTTCTTTCGGACAAAATAAGATATATAAGATGGGAGAAAATCAAGGAATATAAAAATATTTGGTTTAAGGAAACCGAAACTATTTTTCCAAAAAATAAGAAATATTCATTATTTTTCACAGACATGAATACCTTGCCCAGATTTATGCTTCCTCACAATCAGAATTTTTGGGCAACAAGTGAGGATCTCAACACAATCAGTGTGTGTTGAGGTGAGAATTATTCTCACCATATTTAGCAAAGACATCCTTAGGATGACTATAAACACAATGGACTGTGTTTCCTTCTGTTCATTCTTTCTCTTGTAGTTGCAAGAGTTTGCAATCTCCTTTTGAAAACCCAGAAATTTACCAGTCTTCTTTATCCCCTTTCGAAGAGCATTAATAAGTTTGTTTTCGCAAAAGATTGCAGTGAGATTATTGCTTAACCATTAAACTTTATAGATAAGACATCGACATAATCGTTTAAATGCTATTGTGATTATGTATGGGTATGAGGTGAGGATTTCATCCTAGGAAACAATGTTTTACATGTGTTTTAAGGAAGTAAGTTCATGAACTTGTTTTGTGAATCGAAAAGAAAATCGCCAGGCGTTATTGGTATTGTTATTCATTGCATATCTCGTGAACAACCAATATGTGTGATTAGCATAACCGCTCATGACTTGTTTGTGTTCTTGGTAATTGGTATGACTTTTATTAGCGAAACCAATCTTAAGTAATCACCTGAGATGGTATGATCGAGTTTGTGATTTTGTGTAAGACCGACTCTGGGTAAAGGGGAACCGATCCTAGTAAGAGGTGCAATACATCACAAATGGAAATCGATCCTTGTATGAGGTACAACATGTTTTAGTAGAAAGGGGAACCGATCCTATGGACATGTGCAACATGTTTTTAGGCAAAGGGGAACCGATCCTATGGACATGTGCAACACATTCATGTTAGATACCATATATATGTGGGGAACCGATCCTAGTACCTATTCAACCGAATTTTGGGAAGCTAGTGTGACTATGCACAATACTCACATGGAGGTAGAACCGAAACTTGTTTTGGTAGAACCGTTAAACCCATGATTGGTGATTGAGTGTTCTTGATCAATCACATAGTTCTTGAAAGTCAGATGAACCAATTCTAAACTTGTTTGGAAGTGTGGCAAATCGGTTTCAAGATTGTAAGTATGAAATAGGACTTACAGAGTAAGGATGTCGACATACTTTGAACATGTGCAGTAACGCTTATCTTTAATTGTTCAAAGTTATTCCTTAATAACTTAAGGAAGAAAATCCCAGGATCAAAACATAAATAAGTTAAGAATCTTTTATTTAAGGTTTTTAATTTTATTTTAGGAAAATGAGAATTAGTAATGTGCATTTACTAGTTGAAGATTTTCCAAAGAGATTTTCGATCATTATTTTGGACAGAGCATTTCCAGGAATTATGGAAACCAAATTTGGAATATATTGCATATCTTGAGAATATTTTCGGTTTTGGAAATTCCTTGGTGTCCAAACTTCATTGTCTATAAATACTTGAAGTTTGCATTTCTAGCAAACTAATCCTTCGTGACATCAAACTTCCTCGGTTGTGTTGTTACTGGTAAAGCCGCCTATTCGGAGAGGAGAGTAACCTAATTAGGCGAAATCTCTTACGGCCGCTCGGTTTAAAGTCTTCTTTGGGATTGAGAAGCTCTATTAGTACCGTTGGTGGGAAACTAGATACTTGCGGTTTATCTTGTGTTTTTGATTGATTTGATTGACTAACGGTGGTTGAACTTTGATTGCACCTAGTTTGTTTATGCTTGAGAATCTTCTCTTCTGATATAAGATTCACTCAAACTAGATCGAAGTTTCGACAGGGATATTTAGATTGTTTGTAGATATAAAGACATATTGTGATAATCCACTGTTAACAGACTCCGTTCTGTGCGTGATTGATCACAAGAGATTCAAGTTGCTGTGTGCAGGTATTTATTGAAGATCTAAGAAGATTTGAAGACAAAGAAGATATTGAAGATTTCTGATTTTGGGTTCATAATCTTTAGTGTGCACAATACTTGTTTCGTTATAGAGGATCCAACTATAAGCGTTTATCCTTGTGGTATATTGGATTGATTAGTTGTGTAGATCGGCATCAATACAATTCTTTGTGATTAAAAGTATTGAGTGCAAAATCTTAACAATTACCTTTGGTAGGTGAGAATAAGATAGATCTAAGAACCCGACGAAGGAGTTTATTGAGATAAACAGAAGAGCCTTTGTCGAAATCACATCACGTGGTTGAAGAGGGTTACTACCAAACAGATTTGTTGTTCCTTTACTGTTTGGAATACGAACCAAAGGAATTGTTCCAAGTACGTGACTTATTCATAAGTTGGAGGTGTGGGAATATAGACGGAACTAGATGAACTATAGGTTTAGTTGCTTGGTATCAACTATACGAAGTTGGTTTAATTTTGTGTAGCGGCTTAATCCTGAGAGTATTCTGTAGTAGCAGGAAAACCTACACTACACCCCTTACTCGAATTTGCTTAATTAATTCATTGAAAGATGTAGGATCAAGGATATTTATTGATTGAATTCATGAAGTGTTTTACACAGGAAAATAGAATTACACTTAGAAGTTAAAACACTCTCAAACTTTTCTCTCCTAATGACTTGCTCTACCATTCCCAAAAAGATCTCTCCCTCTTACAGACTCATTTAGCCCTTTATATAGGGTAATACATAGTGGATGACAGCTAAGCTACCCTTTATTTTCGGGAATGTCCCGCGAAGTGTCGCAGATGCACAAACATTCACTCTCGCGACACTTCTTAACCCTCGCCAGATCTCACGTCTTCTTTATGTTTTGCCTGTCATTATCCATTGCGTCGTTTATTTTAGCTCCCTGCGACTTCCTCGCGACGCCGTCGTTTATTAATCCCGCGGACTTTGTATATTGCGGTATTATGGTCCTACATCTTGCCTCTTTTTCCTTGAATATTGCTTGAAGAGCGATTTTAAGGAAAAAATTCATTGTTGTAATAATCCTTGATTTTAATTGGCGAAGGAACGAGCGAAAGAATACTTTTCTTGAAAAGTACGTACTTGCCTCTATTCTTTTGGCGAGGTTGGAGCTTCTTTGTAATATATATATGAAGTGTCGGCTCTTGCCTCATGAGTTTTGGAAAATAATCAATCTCGCGAGCTCTTCTCATTTGTTAGGAAGTATGTTGTGCAAGTATTTGGATCCTCTTTGAAATTCCTTTTGCCTGGTTTTCTTGGGTTTAGTAGTGACCGTTTACACGTGTCCATATTTACCTCTTTTACCGGTGCATTTAATGTTAACCGGTCATAACATTTTTTCTCGTCTATTTATAGGAGCACCCCCTGAAGAATTTTCCTTTTCCTTTTCATCTTCTTCATCGTCGCAAGTATTCTTCTTATTCATCGTTCGTAAGTGTTTGCCTATTATTGTCTCTTTACCGTCTTCTTCACCATTTTTGCTATTCCCTAGCGGTTGTTACTCTCATGGCGTCCAGGTTTGTTAATTTTGCCATATCGGCTGATTTTGTGGTTGATCAAATTAGCTTTTCTTGTTGAAATCATACTTGGTATGATTAACTTTGTAGTTCTCTTTCTGCCATTGTTGTTTAGCAAGAACCAATCCAGAACTAAATTTACCGTGAAGGACCCTCTTCTTTCTTTGGGCTCGCCACCGAAACCTACTTCGCAACAAGAACCCCTCACGCAACAAAAGCCCTCTTCGCGAGCAAAATCTATGGCTTCAAAAAGACAGTCTGGGAGTGACAAGGTATCTGAGAAACATTTCTTTTTTTTTTATTAATAATGCATTGTTGCCTCTGTTTCTTATTTAATTTGTCATTCGCAGGATGATAAAACTACTGGTAATACTCCCAAAAGGCTTCGCTACTCCAAACCTGTTACTCCCGACGTTCCATTTCCTTCATTCACACCTTCATCTCCCTGCTGCGAAATCTTCGCAAGATAATTTTGTGCCTCTTTCTTGGTAACATTACTGGCGACAATATTTCTATACCTCAACTCCTCATAGACCAAGTTCCTTTCAATTGTCCTACTACAAATGATATTATACCTCCTCCTGCTATCAATGTCCCTGTTATTTCTCCAATCACTTCTCTCCCTGAAACCTCCTCTTCTCATGAGGTTCCTTTGACAAAAGATGACTCGTCTTCTTTGTTTGAACAAATTCCTCTAACAGCAGAAAATTTGGAGGGGATAGATGTGGCCTTTAAGGTTCTTTCAGATCTCGTGAATGATGCCAAAAAGACTTCGCTGACCTGTCAAATCCAACGTCTGCGAGATTTTAAGCAAGCACCTTGATTCTGATAAGGTCTCGCAAGCATCTTTGGTTCAAGAGATTAATAAGTTGAAGGATGATCTCCAAGTTATGACCGCGAAGTGCAATAGTCTTCACCTTGAAAATCAGAAATTTCACAACCTCTCGCGAGATCGTGACAATCTTTTCAGAAAAAATGAGGAGTTAAAAGGTATACTCTCGCAACTCCCCCCCCTTTTCTTTTTTTTTTTTTTTTTTTTTTTTTTTTTACAACTCAAATTCTTGTTCGCCCTCCAAGCATTAAACCAGAAACGAATAATGGAGATATATCAGATGGAGTCCATTGTTGAAGAAGTTCGAGTTGAGAGAGATGGTTGGATGGAGCAATATAATCTCTTAGATAATCTTCATACTTATGCAGCTGATCAAATAAATAACTTGTCGAAAGAGAATTTTGATTTATCGCAAAAGCAAGACTTGTTAAGTAATGATTTATCTCGCCTCTCTTATGCTTTGACTAAATCTGATTTGGAGTTGCAAACTTTATCAGATGAGAATCGAACTCTTTCGCAAGAGAAACGTTCTTTGTTGAATAAGGTGGCGAACTATTCGCAGCAGTATGATGCTTGTCAAAAGTTATGTGAAGAACACGAACAAGTTAAACATACTTTGAAAAACCAACTTGAAGAAATTATCACGAGAGAGATAAACTTATTCAAGGTAGAATAACGTTGAGTGTAAAAGCGAAGCAATTCCAAGAACAATGTTTCAATTTAGAAAAATCCAACTCTACTCTGGCGATCGAAAACTCCATACTTGTTTCCAATGAAAAGAATTTGCGATCTCGATTGAAAGGCTTAGTGGGAGATTCATTTGATGATGTCATGGACCGCTTGGGGAATAATTTCGCAGCTTTAATTCAACATCTTTCTTCTCAAAAGGAAGGTAGTCAAATTATTTGACTATCTTAATTTATGTGTTTATTCCATGAATGCTTTATTACCCTGAAAATGCCAATAATGTTCGATAAGAATTTTCTCTGATCTTGTGTATTTGTTATGCAGACTCTGAGAGAAAGCTTCGCTCCACTATCTCCTCCCTCAAGTCTGATTATTCTAAAATTCGCAAGGAAAACAGACTACTCTCCGCGTCTCTTGCTCGTTCTCGCGACCGTGCAGAGCGAAGATTTGATTATATGTCTTATTGTAAGGACATTGATAGTAAGAATCGTCAAAAGGCATTGCTTCGCCAATTCCCTCTTAAAGCAGAAGTTCTTGTGAATAATATTTTGCTGTCCAAGTCTCTTGATCCTATTCACATCGATCCTTTGGAAATAAGTGATGACGAAGTTCCCAATCCTCCAGATAGTGATTATGAATATGAAAGCTGCGAAGATCTCCCTGATAAGGAAGTTGTCGATGAAGATGCGAATAGGAAGACTCCTGATGAAAATCCAGTAACTGGCAAGAACGAAGGTGATGGAAACGTTTCTGATGAAAATCCACCAATTGAAGGAGGCGAAGCTGATAAGGGCGCAGAAAAGTCTCAACCATCCTCTCGTATTTGATAACGTAGGTGTAGAGAGTTAAATTCTCTTTGTAATTTGCCAGAATTCCTTTTTGTGTGAATGATTTAACTCTTTGATTGAGTAATTCCCATATTTCTTTCTTCCTTTTTGCAAGCATGTTCGCTTATTGAATTTTTTATTAAGTAGGTCTATCCCAATCAGGGATTTAATTTTAATTCTTCTCACTGCGACAAAGTCGCAGGCCGCCTTTACACTTTCATGCAGAGGCCCATTGACCTTGCCTTATCATTTTTGTGTGGTCTTCCAAGTCAGACCTCCCTAATTAGAGGTCTTCCCCTGCCACCTTTAATCGCGACAAAATCGCAGGACGTCTTTACACTTGCATGTAAAGACCCATTGATCTTGTCTTATCATTTTCCAAGTATTTTTGCCTCTGCAGGATGTTTTAGTTGCGACAATATGACAGGCCTAGATATCCTTGCGAACATAAAGCCCCATGACATTGCCGTCGTGCGACGAAATCGCAGGACGTCCGTACACTTTCGTGTAAAGACCCATTGATCTCGCCTTACCTTCGCGTTAGTATTATTGCCTCTGCAGGATAATTGCACAAATATGACAAGCCTAAATTCTCTTGCGAAAACATAGCCTCATGACATTTGCGTCTGTTTTGACACCCCCCCTAATGGAGAGCGTCGCCCTTATCATCTCCCGGTTGCCCCTTCAAGGAGGCGAAACATCGGCCATACAAGACTAGCTCCTCCCATCCGGTCTTAACAACAACTGAGTTGTTTTCGCAGCCTCTTATCCCTTATACCTATAGGGTTTATGGTTACGAGACTGCACCCTAAGTGGAGTTTTCTTCGGGCGAGTGCAACATATGCCAAGACTTGCCAAGAATGGCCAGGGTAGGTTCATCCATCCCGGGCACTCAGCCTCAACCGTGTACCTCGGCGCCTTGAGCATACATCGACTCCTAAGAAGAGACCCTCGGTCGCCCAACCAGGTATAACCTACATATATAGTTGGGAATCCAAGGTACCTCTTAGGATAGGCTTTCATGGGCCCCAAATTTTCATGACTCGAGGCTTCGGGAGCGGTGTAACCTTCCCCCGAGCCATGTCGAGAGATACCCCCTTATATGACGCACTTTAGGTCTTACATTTGCCTCTTACGAAATGTTATTCGCGAACTAGGGTGTACGCCATAAAGGTTCGTCCCATTCATTTACTCATTCATTTTTGTCAATTCATTCAATCATTCATTTTTGATTATCTCTTCTCATTATCTTTGCGAAATTATCGCATGTCTTCATTCTTTCATTCATTTCTTCATTTTCGTCACTTCTTTCATTCATTCTCATAATATCATATCATTTGCGATTTGTTCTTGTTGTTGTCTCTTGCGAAGTATATGATATCATCCTTGAAATGTATGAACGTCGCATAAAATATAAATATCTCATGACAAAAAGAATTGTGGGAAATGAGATTTCATAAAATATAAATATCTCATGACAAAGAGAATTGTGGGAAATGAGATTTGAACCCTTGACCTGCCTCTTGCATATTCTCGCACCATACCAACTGTTCTAACCTCATTTGCGAAATTAACTTGCGAGATAATCATCAACTTTCTTCTTTGCGAGATATACTTGCGAAAAACCCATGCGAAAAATACACGTTCATTGAGATTTGAACTCGCGGCCATGAACTCATTAATTTCGCAGGTGACCAACTGTGCTGCCTCTTGTTTGCGAAAGAATGAAACAACCTTGCGAAATTATCCATTTTTTCCCTTCTTTGCGAAGCAAAAAATTCTTTGCGAGGAGGGAGATTCGAACCCGCGACCTTAAGCTCCTCATGTTCGCTCGTGACCAATTGTGCTACTCCTCCTGTGCGAAAGGATCGCAGAATGCTAATACATGACTTATATTCACCCTTTGATATTCAAGGAAAAAGATGACAAAAATTCTTCGCGAAGGGTTAGACTCGAACTCGCGACCTTATGTTTATACTCTTCGCCAGTGACCAATTGTGCTAGCTGCTGTTTGTGAAAGAAACACACAATACTATAACTTTATTCCATTTTTTCCCCTCTTGAAAGTTCAAAAATATTTGAAAAAATATGACTGTGGCGAGATTTGATCTTGCGACATCAAGCTTCTTCGCTCCAACTCAAACCATCTGTGCGAGCTTCTTTTTGTGATAAAAATCACAGCGTTTTGTTCTTATCCTTTTCTTCGTTCTTCCTTAATTTCCTTCAACAATTTTCCTCTTTTCTTTTTCTCCTGAATATGAAATCTTCCATTAAAAAATTAGCTTTCTTCCTTGAATTTCATCACAGTAACCTATATTTTTCTCTTCCTCTTTTCATGTCTTTGAATTGTTGACGGTGTTTTCTCCCTGAAAGTGTGATTCTTTCCATAAAATTTCCATTTTTGAACCTAAATTTTATAGATCTAAATAAAAAGTATGAACAACAACTACTTTTCATGGAAATTTCTCTTAAATTTTATAGATCCAATTGAATTCATCACCAACAGTAGCCGTTTTTTCTAAACTTTCTTGAACCAACAAGATTAGGTCCCTGTTTCTAGCGCATATGTAGTAGCAGGAAAACCTACACTACACCCCTTACTCGAATTTGCTTAATTAATTCATTGAAAGATGTAGGATCAAGGATATTTATTGATTGAATTCATGAAGTGTTTTACACAGGAAAATAGAATTACACTTAGAAGTTAAAACACTCTCAAACTTTCTCTCTCCTAATGACTTGCTCTACCATTCCCAAAAAGATCTCTCCCTCTTACAGACTCATTTAGCCCTTTATATAGGGTAATACATAGTGGATGACAGCTAAGCTACCCTTTATTTTCGGGAATGTCCCGCGAAGTGTCGCAGATGCACAAACATTCACTCTCGCGACACTTCTTAACCTCTTGAGATCTCACGTCTTCTTTATGTTTTGCCTGTCGTTATCCATTGCGTCGTTTATTTTAGCTTCCTGCGACTCCCTCGCGACGCCGTCGTTTATTAATCCCGCGAACTTTGTATATTGCGATATTATGGTCCTACATATTCAATTCTGGACAAGGTCCCGGGGTTTTTCTGCATTGGCGGTTTCCTCGTTAACAAAGTCTTGATGTGTCATTTACTTTTATTTTCCGCATTATAGTTGTTTTATTATAATTAAAGTAAATTACACAAACGTTAATTCCTATTTTACTTGATAGTAATCCTATTGTGTTTGGTTAAGTCTGAACCTCTTATCAAGTAAACGTACTTCGTTGTTGTATTGTCTTGATCTCGTATCCATAGATGATCACACGAAGTGTGAACCGATTAGTTGCATTGTATCGACTCAGTCCATAGACAATCACTTTCAGAGAAAGACTTATAGGTAGGAAGAGTTTTAGCTTGAGGTATATTTGGGTACCCTCGCCTTTTCACTGACACGTGCCAGTCGAAATATACTCTGTTGTTATTATTAAATGCGTTTGGTGTATACATCTTCATTCCTTGATAAAAATTATTTTATTTCCTCCTTTCCTCTTGCTTTCTTCTCTTGTTAGATCACTCAGAGCCAGCTGCGTCAAGCTCTTCTTCCTCCTCTCGCCGATCGGTTCATTATCCTACCAATCCTCCTCCTCCTTCCGATCTTGTATATGTTATGCATTTTGGGTCATTATCATTACTTCCTTGTCGTGTTTGAGTACTTATTTATGTATTCTCTTCTCTCTTCAGGATATGGGAAAACGAGATGGCGCCCATGGTAAAGGGAGCGGCTCAAACTAGCATGTTAAAGGTAGTGAGTCCGGAAGTGCTAATGATAAATGGCAAAACCCTTGCAAGCCAGCTCCTAAGATTTCTCGCGGCATGGATGCTGATGCCGAGCTAATGGCTACTCCGGAAGATCCTCAGTTCCGATATGATCATGTTATTTCAGCGGCGGAGGCTGGCGTTGACGACCGCTTCGAGCTGGTGCATGGGTTTTGGGTCCCCTCATCTAAAGCAGCCACTTATTGACACATAGTGGAGAGATTCGGTCATATGTGTGTTCATGAAGAAATGCCCGCCAACTCTTTAGTTGTGGCTAATGAGGATTTACTTGATATAGCGGATGGCCTTTCTCAAGCGGAGGAAACTCCTATTGATTCGGTTATATTGAGAAAATGGGACGCCTCTATTCAAACTTATTTGGTTCTCCGATTTCCCATTGATTGACTCAAGAATCTATTGAATCTGGCAAAGGCGAGTCATAATGCGCGGAATGTATTGCCTCGCGAAATCGAGGAGCTGGACCAAGAGTATAGGCGCTTACTCAATGTTGCTAACGTCAAGAAGGCGGCATCTGACCGACTGATGGCGGACGTTGGTTGAGCTACTGAGGAGCTGATGACCGCCCGTGTTGCTGCGGAGGAAGTTAACGAGCGCCTCACCAAGAAGAGGGCTGAGCTGGTCGCGTTGGATATTAATTAATTTTTCCTTTACTTTATGAGTGGGTTTTGAACAATGATTTCTTTTTTTCTTTTCTTTTTTTTTGCTTGGATTGGTCAGGATATTTGGTGGTTTGTTCTTTGCAAGACGTATTTGGTTTTATTTCGCATTTATTATTATGGTTGATAAGTAATTAATGTGATGTCATCGTTCTATTTCTATAAATACGGGCAAATAAGATTGCTTTAGTTGGCAATTTCAATTTTTCTTTTGTTATCTTTGCTGTGAATCGTAATTTCCTGCAGATGGCTCGTCGTTTACATGGTTATGCTTTAATTTTGGCTCCTGTACCAATGCTGGTCATTCCTTATGAGAAGAATCACGAGTTAGCTTGCTTGTTGCTAGTAAAGGCTGAGGTAGAAATGCTTCGAGAAATCAGGATGGCGAGCAGAGTGGCTGCGCGCGCACAGTTTTATGAGCAGTACGAGACATATTCAATGGCTCAGAGGATGCAGGCGTCCGGGCGATTGACTCAAGCGGTGCATCACACGCTGGATGATACTATTGCTGCTCGGAACAGAGCTGAGCGGTTATTTCAAGAGTCAATGATTATGACGATTGATATTGAGCAGGCAATAGCTGATTGTCATGCATTCATTTTCCAGCAGCCGGGTCGTCGCTTGCGTGGGTATGCATTAACTTTAAGTGCGATATCCGCTCTAGTGCATCCTTCTGATAAACAAGTAGAATTGGCACGATTGCTAGTCTTACGAAATGAAGTGGGGGCTTTGTAGGCTCATAGGCTAGCTGTTCAAGATAATGCGCGCAAAGCTTTCGAGGAGCAGAATGAGACTTTTAACATGGCTCGTCAAAACCATGCGTCCGAGAGGATTATGCATGAGGTAGAACAAGTACTAGGCGATATGCGAGTCGCTCTATCTATGGCTACTGTTCAACGCGAAGAGGCGCTTGTGTCATGGCTTCAGATGAAGCGTTTGAGGTATTTTCTGTCGCTCGTATCCGGATGGAGCGTATAGAGCACGACTTAGCCGTTGCACGTGGTAAACTAAGGCGCGTGAACTCAGCTCTATCTTTGGTTCTTTGACTTAACAGATTTTTATCCATAAAATGTTTTGTTATATCCGCTTTATGTATTACTCCAGACGTTTATAAATGAATGTATCAATTATGTTACCTTTGACTGTTCTAGTGTACTTTACGCAGCGTGGGTGCTCTTAGTGTTTCATTGGGGTTATACCCATTCTATATTTTCATTTTAGCTGTTCCATTTTTTAACTGTATCGTCACTCATACTAGTCAAGATTAATACTTATCCGATGTATTATGTCTATGGTTCCCCTCGGGAATCTTAATATGTTTCACTGGTCATGCGCGGAACTTTTCCGGCTCTGAGATTATTGGTGCACTTTATTGGTCATGCACGGAACCTAGCCAGACTTGGGGCTATTGATGCACTTCATCAGTCATGCATGGAACCTAGCCAGACTCGGGGCTATTGGTGCACTTCATTGGTCATGCACAGAACCTAGACAGACTCGGGGCTATTGGTGCATTTCATTGGTCATGCATAGAACCTAGCTAGACTCGGGGCTATTGGTGCACTTCATTGGTCATGCACGGAACTTAGCTAGACTTGGGGCTATTGGTGCATTTCATTGGTCATGCACATAACCTAGCCAGACTCGGGGCTATTTTTTTTAACACATCATGTAAGATAAAAGTATTTATTATTGATAACTAGCCACTCGGCGTACATTTAGTTTATCATGCATAATAAGCTTTTAACCATTTACCATTAATAGGGGTGTTGATCCGAGATCCGCTCATCCGCTTAAGGTAATAGTATCCGCTTTCCGCAGCTTCACTGATCATGTAGGGGCCTTCCCAATTTGCGGCGAACTTTCCAGCCTTTGCATCTCGTTGACATGCGGAGCGATTTTCATGACAATGTCGTTGATGCAGAAAGTTCGTTCTTTTACCTTCTGATTATAGTATCTTGCTGTCCTTTGTCTATACTTATCCGCAAATTGTTCAGCTCTAGCTCGACGCTCCTCTAGTGTATCAAGATGAGCGAAACGGATGATCTCATCCGGGGTAGTAAGACTGGCCATGGCTACGCATGTAGAAGGAATACAATCTCTGCTGGTAATATTGCATCTTCCCCGTAAACCAAGGAGTAAGGAGAGGCTCCGGTTGAACTTCTCTTGGAGATGAGGTATGCCCAAAGTGCGAGGGGTAGCTGTTCATGCCAACTTCTATGGTGATCATGTATTGTGCGACTTAATATCCTTAATAATGTTTTATTAGTAGTTTCTGCCTGTCCATTCCCCTGGGGGTAATAGACAGTTGTCGTACTGATCTAGCAGTTCCTTGACCATCTGGTTGACAAATGAAGTCACATTGTCTGATCGGATGATCATTGGCGCGCCAAATCGGCATATGATATGTTCTTTGATAAATGCTGCGATTATAGCTCCTGCATAGTCTCGAAGTGGAATGGCTTCTACCCATTTAGAGGAATACTCGGTTGCCGTAACGATATACTTATGTCATCCGGATGAGGTTGGACTAATCGGCCCAATGATATCAAGTCCCCAGCTATGAAAGGGTCAGGGGGTGACAACACTATGTAGCAAGTTATGCGGGGCGCGGATTAACAGTCCATGGCTTTGACATTGCTGACATTTCTTCACATGCTCGGCTGTGTCGAATTCCATTGTAGTCCAATAAAACCCTCCTTCGTCCATTTGCAGGAAGAGTTTCCTCATACCTTGGTGCTCCGCATTATGAGTTGTACCTATGACTACCTCTGCTTGTTCTTGTGACAGGCAACGTAATTTCTTATCTCTGTAGCTTTCTGTAGAGAATTCCTTCTCTCATAAAGAAATGTCCGACTTTCCTCTGAACCTTAAGTGCATCTTGTCTGTTTTGCGGCAGACGCTCATGCTAGATGAAATTTATATAAGGTAACCTCCAATCCTCTATTTCCGTACTACACACCTATGTTTGTTGTGGGGGCGCTTGACAATCTTCACACTTATCCTGTACCACCGCCGCTTGAACTGCCATGTTCGTCCAGTATACACCCATCCTCTGCAAGCGACGATATAATGGAATTCCCCCTGTCTGTCTGCAAGATTCTTCGTGGACGCGGTCCAATAACTCTTGTGCCTCTAGCTTCCCTACACAACGTGATAGGGCTCCTCCGGGTGTTCGAAAATATAATGCTCCCCTTATCATGACAAATTGCTTTAGTATTTTAGTAGGCAGAAGCTGGTCATCCGCCTCCCTAGTGAGGTCCTCAATATAAGTTGTTCTCCAGTCATCCTTTTGTTCGAATGCCGCGTCTTCTTTCCACGTGCTCGGTAACGCCCTTTTATTTACCACCACCGTTCCTTCATCTACTTCATTCAATTTCATCTTTGCTGCTAAAGTAGCTAATGCATCGGCATGGCGATTAGTGGTTCTGCCGGTATGCTCGATGACAGTACTTCCTCTCTTTGCTATCATCTATTGGACCTCGGCTCCGTAAGGATCTAAATGCGGCTCTTTCACCTGAAAATATCCTGATATCTGGTTTGTGACCAGCTTCAAGTCCCCTTTGATGTCTATCGCTCCTAAATTAAGCTCCTCCGCCATACGCAATCCTAGGATCAGCGCTTCGCATTCAGCTACACTGTTGCTGCATTCGAAATCTAGTTTGAAGGAGAACGACAACAGATCCCGCATGGTTGTTTGAAAAACTACACCGGCTCCTCCGTGTGAACCGTATGATGAACCATCGAAAAACATTACCCATCGTTCTTCTTCTTCAGCCTCTGTGATTTCTACGGGTATCTCTTCGCTTATCTCCATCATATCCGTACCTGGGAATGCGGACAACAAGTCTGCAAAAGCCTGCCCTCGTACTCCTTTAAACCGCTGATACTTTAGCTCAAATTCAGATAACTGTAGCAACCAGCGGGCTGTTCTGCCGGAAAAGACTGGTTTTGTAGCTAAATAGGCGATTGGATTAGTAGTTGCTACCACTATGGTTTCATGGGCGAGTATCTGAATTTGTGTAGCATATATGAGCGCTAAACATGCTTGTTCCGCTTTCGAGTACCCGAATTGCGCATCTCTAAACCCTCTGCTGATATTATGGATCGGACACAGCTGATCGTTGCCGAGGTCTTGAGCCAATAACGCTCCAATTGCCACGTTAGTAAATGTTGTGTATAGATAAAGGGGTTCGCCTTTGACCGGTGGTCGCAAGACTCGTGCGCTGATTAGGCATTCTTTAAGATTTTTAAAGGCTCGCTCTTGATCATCTCCCCATTCGTACGGTTTATTCTTTTTTAATAAGGGTGAGAATGTAGACAACAATTGTGCCAATTTGGGGATGAATCTTCGGACATAGGACACTCTTCCTATGAAAGTTTGTAATACTTTCACATTTGTAGGCGATCTCATGGTGGTTATTGCTTTTACCTTGTCCGAATCGATCTGTATCCCTTTGTCTGTAACAACAAATCCCAAGAATTTTTCGGAAGTAACTCCGAAAGCGCATTTGAGGGGATTCATCTTCAAGTGATACTTCCTGCATCTGTTAAAGATGCGCCTTAAGTGATCTTGATGATCTTCTCGTGCTCTTGATTTTACCACAACATCATCTATGTATACCTCCATTATATGATGCATCATATCATGGAAAATAGCTACCATCGCCCGTTGATAAGTCGCGTCTGCATTCTTTAATCCAAATGGCATCACAATGTAGTAGAAATTTCCATACGGCGTCTGGAAAGCTGTCTTATGAGCGTCCTCCGTGGCCATCCTTACTTGGTTGTATCCGCTAAACCCATCCATGAAAGAAAACATACCGTAGCCGCACGTATTATTTACCATTACATCTATATTTGGCACTGGGAAATCATCTTTAGGGCATGCGCGATTCAGATCTCGGTAATCGACACAGCATCGGAATTTTCCATTCTTCTTCGCTACCGGTACGATGTTAGCCAACCACACGGGGTGTTGGATTGGCTTAATGAATTTATCTTTCAACAGCTTCTCCACCCCTTCCTTGATAGCCAAATCGATCTTTTCTGGAAAGTTGCGACTTCGCTGTTTAACTAGCTTGTACTCGGGTGAGATATTGAGGTTATGCGCGATCAGACTGCTACCCAAGATGGGCATTTCATCATATGTAAATGCAAACACGTCTTGGTATTCATGGAGCAGCTTAATCATCCATAACCTTTCCTTTTCTTCCAAATGTTTACTAATGCGTATGCAACGGGGTTAGTCTTCCGAGCCAAGATTTATTTCTTCTAGCCTATCGAGGGTTGGGTCGACTTTTATCTTTTCCTCGGGTAATCTCTCTATTATTTCTTCCTCTAAGATAGGAATTTCTACCTCTTCTTGTGAGTCCTCAATTACTGGGGTCGTCTCCGCCACTTCTTTATCTGCTGATGACATAACACAATCGTGTTGACAGTGGGAGACTTCCCCGGCTAATTACTATAAGTGGTAGACATGGCCACCTTCCGGACGTGAGAAACGTTTGAACTGGATGTTCTTTGTTTCCGTTACTGCTCTCTTACTTCCCGTGACAGGTCCCATCCGTGATGGACTGAATACCGACTTAGCCTTCCCTTTTGCTTGCTCTTCCGGCTGGAATTCTTCCCATTTTGGGAGTGGCGTTAGATGCTCCGACTGCTGTCCTTGGTCTAAGACAGGTTGTGTGTAGAAAACTGCATCATCCAAGTAAGATTCTTCCGGTCCGAATGGATTGCTCGTGGCTGGGATCCGGAATTGCTTTCCTCCAATATTTGTCTTAACACACTGATGATACGTCGATGCTACTACCTTGTGATTCAGGAGGCATCCTCTCCCAAGTAATACATGGAACGTGGTGTCATTCTCAAGCACGTAGAAGGGAGTGAGTGCTCTGATGGGTCCGATCTTCATCATCAGATGTATTATCCCCATTGCCGTTTAAGTCTGTCCTCCAAATCCTCTCACAGTTGTAGCGCATCTTAATTGTTGTTCTCGACAATCCTAAGGACTCCAACGTGTGTAGTGAAATTAGGTTGAGGGAGGCTCCGCCATCTATGAAAGCTCGCTTGAGGGGTTGTTTGTTAATAAAAGCTGTCATGTATAAGGGGCGAAGGTGCTCTCCCGGGTAACTGATTGTTGTTTTTACAGTGTAGAAAAAGTGGTAAGAAAGATGTCGTTCACTCAGACTTGTAAAGGATGATTTTTAGATTCAAATAAAACTAGAAAACTCAAAGAAGGTGTATCAAGATTTTAAAAGCACTGAGACTCAGGATTCCACCAATCTCCAATTTTTATGTGATTTAATATAATCAATATTTGTGCAACTCTTTACGTTTAAAGTGATTCTAATATTTTTGCCTAGACAGGTAGATCTCAAAACAATAGTTGTAAATCGAAAGCATGGACCATCAAAAGACTTAACCTAAGCATGACCCATCAATTGAGAACACAACCACTTAATCAGAATCATATATTCGATTTCAGTTCAGTGCAAATAATCATAAAAGGAATTGCAAAAATCATTAAAAATAGAGATTACCACATAATAATTAGAAAATGGCTTCCTCCGTCGCCTCAGCAATGGGGTTTAGCTCCTCATGTTATTCACGAGCTCAAAATAGGTATTCATAGCTCAAATAGGTGAAAAACAAGAGAAAAGTGCTAATACAGAGATTTGCAACAGTTTATAGGTGTTACAATTGCCTTTGTTACAAGAAACGTTAATAATAAGCTATTTGTAGAATATAAGACTGCTCTGCGACTGACTCCGTTAGTCCAATGTTCTTCGTGTTCTTGATAACTGCAGCAGCTGCAGAAACAATTCCTGCAGCTCTGATTTCTTCTCCTATGTGCCTTTGTTGGTCCCCTAAAGTCTCGATTACCCCTGTTGAGTCCCAAAGGTCCTATTTATACACAACAGGTGGAACATATCACGAGAATATCTTCAATGATTTCTCTTTTCCTCACTCGTAAGTTTCAGACTTTTCTTTTCTTTCTCATCTCGTGTACGCGTCTGCAGCCGTTGATACTCTCCTGTCTGAGGTTCTCTTCTTTCGACTCGCACGTTACTTCCATATATATACCCGAGAACAATATTGCTTCCCTATTTTAGATTTCTACCAAATATACGAAGATTTTCTTCTTCTTTTAACTCTCAAAACACTTCACTCATCGCTGACTTGTCTCTACAACTTCATCCGACTCAATCTCTTCCAATACGATCCAGCAAAACACACGCAGTTGAGCTGCATATTTCACGTAATATTAATCCTCCCCTGTTTCACGAGAACCAATTATCCAGACCACCTGGATCGAAGAAATTGTCCATAGGATCCCTGTTAAGTCCAAACAGGTCCATTGAACCCAATTCTGGCGATTGAATCTCGTCCAAAACCTCCACAAATCCAAACCCTAATCTGCCCGTGAAAGAACTCATTTTCCCGCCAATTTTGAAAATTCAAAACATAGAAGATGATGGAGTCCCCCTAACAGAAATGGGGGTGCAAATAGCGAATGGGTACCCCTTAGCAAAATGAGGTGCCCCTTAGTAATTCAAGTGCCCCATATCCAAACTGAGAGTTCGAATAGTAATTTTCTCCCACGAGCACAAATACCTCTTTTCGAGCCAATTTTTCTGCAAAAGCTTATTTCTCCAAAACACCTACAAAAACATAAAATAATCAAATAAGCATAAAATCGAGCACTAACAATACACATAATTGAGATTATATTAGACACTAAAATGTGTCTATCAAATACCCACAAACTTATTATTTGCTAGTCCTCGAGAAAATCAATTCTAGAAAATAAAATCCTAACTCATTGTCGCAGGCATCGTCGGTTGCATTTAGCGTATGCAACAAGCCTTTAAACCCCTAGGTGGCCCTAGTGGCCGAGTTATAATCTCGGGAGGGCTTACAAGAGATATACCCACAAAACCTTTACTCCAGACCCTAGCTATTTACGCAGAACCTTGGAAGGCACTAAAGAATCTCCTTGGTTGGCATACTTAATGACTACAGGAGGAAGTGCCCTGATGCGAAATTCCAATTGCTGTACACGAGTTTGCA
Organism: Papaver armeniacum; assembly: GCA_023531295.1. Lineage (NCBI taxonomy): Eukaryota > Viridiplantae > Streptophyta > Magnoliopsida > Ranunculales > Papaveraceae > Papaver > Papaver armeniacum. Next base: position 104,541 of record JAJJWW010004284.1, read on the forward strand.
CTTAAGCGTACTAAAATTCATATATAAGTGACAGATCTCTACTAAGATAGTTTCTGGACATCATAACTGGAGTCAACCAATCACATGGATAGACTATGAGATGGATATAGAAAAACATAGATGGTTTTGATGTTGACTAAGGTGAACGGTGTTTCTCATACCTGTCTGAAGGCCACTGCCAAAACGAACCTATACTAATGGACAGATACTGGTCTTGACTAATATCAACACACTGGCATATACAAGGGAACCAGTGGTCGATAATCCTAGCTCTAGGTCAACTCAGCTGGCATATACAAGGGTACCAGTGGGCGACTCTATTATATTTATTCCGGTTGGTCTGGTCTCTTTTTTTTTTTTTTTTAATAATTATTAATTTATTAATCCTCATCAACAGAAAGGAGTTTACAAGAATTGGATGGGAGTCTCGCAACAAGTTGAGCTCCAATCCCTTTTTGAATGACGACACCTAACCTATCCCTTTTTTTTTTTCTCTCTTTTTTTTTTCTTTTTTAAATCTCAGTCACTCTATTTCACCCTAGCAGTAGTAACAACTTGAATCGTGAGCCCCACCTAATCACTTAGAGAAACATATTTTAAAGAAAACAAAATAAAAACATAAGTGAAAAGGATTCAACGAGATATGGCGAAACTACCATGTTTTTTTTCTAACACCTGAGCTCTGTGCTTTTATGAATAGACTCTTTAGATGTTTCCATCTAATCAAATTGGTTCCTCAACTACTACAACCAAGATGCTTCCATCCACTTAGATTGGTTAGTGCCATCCTTAATAAGCATAAATTTCTAGGCTCTGGAGTTTAACAATACAACTAAAAAGTTCCTCCCATACCCCCAAACTTAAATCTAACATTGTCCTCAATGTTCTAAAGATGAAATTAAAAGCATGAACAAGGAGAAACTGTTACCATTTAAAGCATAAGAGATAAGGAAAGATATTACCGCGTCGTATGGATGTTGGGTTACCTCCCAAGAAGTATTAAGTTTAAAATCTTCAGCCAAACGTTAAATACCACAAATGGCTAATTACCTTTTCAAATCATATATCAATAGTCGAAACAACTGTGGGTCAACCAAATCAAATAAAACTGCCACAATTATGAGACAACTGCACCAAATCAGAAAAATGATCAGACATAGCACATCCTCATCCAAGGTTTCCTGCAAGATAATTGGGTTTTTCTGTGGTGCCCACTCGGCTTCATATGAGTGTCTTGACAAACAAATTCTTCTGAATGGGTTTCTAATTCCTGGATTTCCTCCCGGACAATATCAAGAGGATCAGGTTGTGGAGTCGGAAGAGACTCGGGTAATACTTCAGGAATACTAGGCTCGATTCCCAGGTTAGGGACTTCTACTGGGGATACTTGACCATCACTAACCCCAAACTTAGAATTTTGGGTGTCTCTAGATAGACTAGTCACAATATTCCTAATTTCTAAACCATCAAGTTCCTGAAAAAGGTCAACTGCTTTCTCTAAGTTGTAATCAGGTGGTTCATCCTCTAAATGCATTTGAGGCATACAAACTGTAGGACTTATATGTTTCGTATCCTCCATAGTCAACCCTAAAGCTTCCTTATTGTCTTGAAGCATGATATTTGGCCTATTGTCCTGATGGGAAGCTATAATAACGGGCAAAGTCTCATATGGGCCTAAAAATGCATAATTAGGGTCCAACTTATGAGGCTCTTCAGGCTCTTCTAAATAAGGGATTAAGGTAGATCCAGAATCTAGTAACGGTTCGAACCTAGCTTTCCATTTATCAATATCCAACACAGGAATAGAATCCAACAAAGCATTTACTTGTTCAATGTTGCTATCATCTTCGAAATCCAGGCTAAAATGGGACAGACAACTCTCTAATGGATCTTCCGATATGATGTTTGGTAATGACTCATGAATTAAGGTTCCTATCATGTTCACCTCTTCAATGCACGTGTCATCTATCTCATAATGTATCTTATTGACATTAAAAATATTCAACTCAATAGTCATATTACCAAAAGATAGATTCATGATAACAATTCGACAGTTTATGATCGCATTAGACGTAGCTAAAAATGGGCGACCTAAAATCAAAGGTATCTGGTTCTCTGGGTCAGGGACAGGTTGGGTATCTAAGACCACGAAATCCACGGGATAAATAAACTTGTCGACCTCAATAAGAACATCTTCTATCACACCACGAGGAATTTTAACAGACTTATCAGCCAACTGCAGTGTTATCTTGGTAGGTTTCAATTCACCAAGTCTTAGCTGTAAGTACACATGGTACGGCAGTAAGTTCACACTAGCTCCTAAGTCCAGTAAAGCTTTTTGTACCCGATATTTTCCTATCGTGCAAGCAATGGTAGGCGCACCTGGGTCTTTATACTTCGGAGTTGTGGGGTTCTGAATGATCGAACTTACATGACTAGCTAAAAAGGCTTTTTTAGGGACACTAAGCTTTCGCTTTCGCGTACACATATCCTTAAGGAACTTGACATAAGCCGGCAGCTACCTAATTGCTTCTAATAACGGAAGGTTTATGGTAACTTTCTTAAAAACCTCCATTATGTCATTAAAGTTGGATTCACTCTTTGTTGGCACTAATAGTTGTGGAAATGGGGCTATAGGCATAAAATAGGGCCTCTCAGGAACCGAATTGTCATCATCAGAAATTTTATCAGTCTTCTCAGCTAGAGCTGGCAAACGGGCGGGCCGGGGCTGGCTTGTTACCAACCCGCGGGTTACGGGTTAAAAAGGGCCCAAGCTTGCGGGTTGATATTCTTCACGGGTCGTCATTTCTTCAACCCGCGCCCGTAGCGGGTAAAGCTTGCGGGTTTACGGGCTAACCCGGTTTGTTTAATTAAAAATAATAAATCAGTGGCTTGAGCATCTTTAGAATAAAAAATCATGAACGTAACTCGTAAGCATATCTAATTTGAGGCAAAATAACAGTAAAATAGAGAATTCCCATTACAACAAACAAACTTGGGGCATCAATTCTTACAAGTATAATATGAAACAATATCCAATTGAAAGAACTAAATATTAGTGCCCAATATTAATTTGACTGTAAAACCCAATTGGGAAAACTAAAAATTTAACCATAACACATCACTATTCACTTGAACGGATGAATTTCTCAAGCATCATCAAAATACACTTCGAGTTTCTGCCTATGATGCCTAGTATTATTTGGTGACGATTCTACTGTTCTACACTTCTACTGTTGCAGCTCTCATTATCATCTATCGCCATCAATAATCAGTTTCTCCTCAATTTCACGATTTTGAATTTGAGATCCGACAGGACCGACACCAATCTTCAATTAAAAGAACCCCAAATTGAAGAAAGAAAGACAGTAAAAACAAAGTATTAATCAGAGAAATTCAAGAAACATTAGAATCACAGGAAAAAATCAAAAAAGTTCTCGTGATTTATTAGAGAATCGCCTTGAGATTTGAGATGTTAAAATTGAATGTAAAGAACCTGTACTGGAAGTAATCAGTGTTGTTGCTGCTTTTCATCACTCTTTCCTTTTTTTTCTTCTTTTTTCCGTAACTGTGGTAATATTAAAGATGACGATCGAAAATTTCTTCACATGTTTTCAAGATCCAGAGAGGAGAAGAGAGGTTGCAAGAGAAGGGAAGAGAGAGGCGCAAAGGTAAAATGAAAAAACCCTAAGAATAATGTCATTTATATAGTAGGGTTAGCTACTGAATTTTAATCCAACGGTTAATATTTACTAGATCTATCTATGGAAGGGTACACGGGTTGAACCCGCGGGTTTACAGTCCGGTCCGGGTTTACCCGTTTTCCTACAAGCCAGCATTTCTCCAACCCGCGCCCGTCTTGTTCACAAACCAGCCAAGCCGGGCGCGGGTTTTTACGGGCCGGTCCGGGCTAACCTGCGGGTTTTTGGCTTGTTTGCCAGCTCTATTCTCAGCTATGGATGGTCCTGAGGGGTGAACTACAGTATGCTCACTATCGGGCATAGTTACCTTATTGTCTACAACTCTACCACTCCTAAGTGTGCTAATAGAATTCAGCTGATTTGATGGTTTTGCACCTATTTCATGAACTCCTCTAGGGTTGGGTTGTGTTTGACTAGGAAACTTACCTTTTTCTCTCAAAGACTCATGTATCAGACTAACCTGGGTTTTTAACTCGGAAATAGCCTGACTGTTTTCTTGTCCTATCCTGTTACTAGCTTGTAGACTCTGTTCTACGGATAACTGTAATTTTGCAGTTTGCTGAGTTAACAAGTTGAGAGACTCCTCTAAGCTTAGGATTTTCTTATCTGACTGATTCTGAAACTGAGCTGGTCCTGAAGGATTCTTAGTATGGCCAAAACCTGGAGGAGCATCAGAATTACTAAACTGACCTTGACTTTGGCCCTTAGACCATGAAAGGTTCGGATGGTTTCTCCAACCAGGGTTATAAGTTTCTGAATATGGGTCGAACTTCTAAGAGTTATCGAATCTAGTGTTATTGTAAAGAGCATTGGCTTGCTCTTCCATAGTCCGGCCTTCCCAAAAAGGCTCCACTCTACCACTAGTGTGACCCAATTCTAAAGCTTCTAACCTTTTAGCTATTGCTGCAATTTTGGCATCTGATTCAAAGCCTCTTTCTATCCTATTAACGTTTCCTCTTCCTAGAAGAATTGTTTTCTTGGGTTCCCTACTATTTTCCCATTGGGTCTTTTCAGCGATTTCACTCAAATATGTCATCGCATCACCAACTGTTTGGTTTTCAAACCCACCTGTAAACATAGATTCTACTGCGGTTGTAGTGGGATAATCTAAACCCTCATAAAGGATCTGAACTAACCTAACCTTTTCTAAACCATGATGAGGACATTGGGCTAATAGATCATTGAACCTTTCCAAATACCTATACAAAGATTCTCCCTCCTGTTGAGAAAATGTGCAGATTTGCGTCCTAATAGACGATGTTTTGTGCCTAGGGAAAAACTTGTTCAAAAAGGCAGATGTAAGTTGTTCATATGTTTCAATGGACCCGGAAGCCAAACTATATAGCCACGATTTAGCTTTATCTTTCAGGGAAAAAGAGAATAACCTAAGTTTCAAAGGATCATCATCAAGGTTTCTAATCTTTAGGGTACTACAAATTTCCTTAAAGTCCCTAACATAGAAATAAGGGTTCTCATTTTCTTTCCCTAAAAAGATTGGGAGCATCTGTAACATCCCAGGTTTAAGTTCATAATTTGCTTCCGTGTCAGCTAACCTGATACATGAGGGACGAGTAGTCCTAGTCGGATTCAACAAAGTTTTCAAAGTTGCCATTTCTGGCTCTACCTGAGTTATAGGGATTCTCTCCTCAGTAAAAGATGGATGTTCAAAACTAGACTTTCCAAAATCAGAGGTCTCTAGATTAAGGTAATCAAGATTCTTGTTTCCTAAATATCACTTCTAGGTTTTTCACGCATAAACCGTCCTAGAGCGTCTCTTTTTCGTTCAGGCATACACAAGAATTCAACAAAAATATGTGCACATGCAAATGCTGGGCTCACTAATTTAGGTAAGCTTGGGTTACTACAGCAAAATATACCCAAAGGTACGAGGCTGAGGTTTGTGGACTTTCAGCTGGTAACTCCCAAAAGGCCCAACGCACGGGTTCATCTTACTAATCTACGAGTTTTCCTAAACTCGATGATCTGACGAGGGATGCAATTGGTGTGTGCAACTGTGTTTTTTTTTTTATAATAAATAAAAATAAATAAGCAATCAAATAAATGAAATTACAAGTCCAAAAGAAATTAAATAAAAACTAATAAATAAAAGTCCAAAAATAATATCTCCGGTTTCTCCTTTTTTTTGGCAAGTTAAACTTTCCACTTATAGCTTCGAGTCAATCCTGCACAACAAAAACAAAAATATCAAAGACGTAAAATAGAAAAAAAATCTAAAAAATAATAATAAAAATACAAAACCTAAAAATACAATAAACCTAAAACCTAAACCTAAACACAAGTCCGCGTCGGCGGCGCCAAAAATTTATTGTTGTTTTTACAGTGTAGAAAAAGTGGTAAGAAAGATGTCGTTCACTCAGACTTGTAAAGGATGATTTTTAGATTCAAATAAAACTATAAAACTCAAAGAAGGTTGTATAGAGATTTTAAAAGCACTGAGACTCAGGATTCCACCAATCTCCAATTTTTATGTGATTTAATCTAATCAATATTTGTGCAACTCTTTATGTTTAAAGTGATTCTAATATTTTTGCCTAGACAGGTAGATTCTCAAAACAATAGTTGTAAATCGAAAGCATGGACCATCAAAAGACTTAACCTAAGCATGACCCATCAATTGAGAACACAACCACTTAATCAGAATCATATATTCGATTTCAGTTCAGTGCAAATAATCATAAATGAAATTGCAAAAATCATTAAAAATAGGGATTACCACATAATAATTGGAAAAATGGCTTCCTCCGTCGCCTCAGTAATGGGGTTTAGCTCCTCATGTTATTCACGAGCTCAAAATAGGTGTTCATAGCTCAAATAGGTGAAAAACAAGAGAAAAGTGCTAATACAGAGATTTGCAACAGTTTATAGGTGTTGCAATCGCATTTGTTACAAGAAACGTTAATAATAAACTTCTTTGTAGAATATAAGACTGCTCTGCGACTGACTCCGTTAGTCCACTGTTCTTCGTGTTCTTGATAACTGCAGTAGTTGCAGCAACAATTCCTGTAGCTCTGATTTCTTCTCCTATGTGCCTTTGTTGGTCCCCCAAAGTCTCGATTGACCCTGTTGAGTCCCAAAGGTTCTATTTATACACAACAGGTGGAACATACCACGAGAATATCTTCAATGATTTCTCTCTTCCTCACTCGTAAATTTCGGACTTTTCTTTTCTTTCTCATCTCGTGTACGCGTCTGCAGCCGTTGATACTCTCCTGTCTGCGGTTCTCTTCTTTCGACTCGCATGTTACTTCCATATATATACCCGAGAACAATATTGCTTCCCTGTTTTAGATTTCTACCAAATATACGAAGATTTTCTTCTTCTTTTAACTCTCAAAACATGTCACTCATCGCTGACTTGTCTCTACAACTTCATCCGACTCAATCTCTTCCAATACGATCCATCAAAACACACGCAGTTGAGCTGCATATTTCACGTAATATTAATCCTCCCCTGTTTCATGAGAACCAATTATCCAGACCACCTGGATCGAAGAAATTGCCCATAGCATCCCTGTTAAGTCCAAACAGGTCCATTGAACCCAATTCTGGCGATTGAATCTCGTCCAAAACCTCCACAAATCCAAACCCTAATCTTCCCGTGAAAGAACTCAGTTTCCCGCCAATTTTGAAAATTCAAAACATAGAAGATGGTGGAGTCCCCCTAACAGAAATGGGGGTGCAAATAGCAAATGGGTACCCCTTAGCAAAATGAGGTGCCCCTTAGTAATTCAAGTGCCCCTTATCAAAACTGAGAGTCCGAATAGTAATTTTTTCCCACGAATACGAATACCGCTTTTCGAGCCAATTTTCCTGCAGAAGCTTATTTCTCCAAAAACACCTACAAAAACATAAAATAATCAAATAAGCATAAAATCGAGCACTAACAATACACATAATTGAGATTATATTAGACACAAAAATGTGTCTATCAAATACCCCCAAACTTATTATTTGCTAGTCCTCGAGAAAATAAATTCTAGAAAATAAAATCCTAACTCACTGTCGCAGGCATCGTCGGTTGCATTTAGCGTATGCAACAAGCCTTTAAACCCCTAGGTGGCCCTAGTGGCCGAGTTATAATCTCGGGAGGGCTTATAAGAGATATACCCACAAAACCTTTACTCCAGACCCTAGCTATTTACGCAGAACCTTGGAAGGCACTAAAGAATCTCCTTGGTTGACATACTTAATGACTGTAGGATCATAATATCGCAACGGACAAGGTTCGCGGGATTAATAAACGACGGTGTCGCGAGGGAGTCGCAGGGAGCTAAAATAAACGACGCGATGAATAACGACAAACAAAACAATTGGAAGACATGAAACCTGGCGAGGGTTAAGAAGTGTCGCGAGAATGAATACTCGTGCACTTGCGACGCTTCGCGAGACATTCCCGAAAATAAAGGATAGCTTAGCTGTCATCCACTATGTATTACCCTATATAAAGGGCTAAATGAGTCTGTTGAGGAGAGGTCTTTTGAATTGTGAAGCAAGTCATTAGGAGAGAGAAAGTTTAAGAGTGCCTTAATTTCCAAGTGTAATTCGATTGTACTGTGTAAACATTTCATGGAATCAATTAATAAATATTCTTGATCACACATCTTTCAATGGATTAGTCAAGCAAAACTGAGTAAGGGGTGTAGTGTGGGATTTCCTGCAACTACATATGCGCTAGAAACAGGGAGAGAGCAGAGATTGACGTAGAAATTGGAAAGAATTTGGATTAACAGAGAAAAGGTTTGGAGAGATACTCAAGAATTCATTGAAAAAGAGAAATGGCTAGAAGAAGAAACGTACAAGGGCAACCAACGATTGTAAGAAGAAGTGGGAGACTTGCTGGAGAAAGGAGGAATGAAACAGGAGAATCGTCAAGGATGAATATGAGAAATGATGGAGAAAATCAAAATCAGCCACCGATCTCCCCCAGTAACAAACGCGGCTGTGGATTATGATAGAGTAAGTGTACATACTTGGAGGTCTGATTCTGAAGACAAGAGGGAAGAGGAGCAGCAGATGGTGAACAATGGACAAGGAGGAGGAGAGCAAGGAATGAATGGAGAAATGAATCCAGGAAACGACGAAATCGCAGCGTTAGAAAGATTGAGACAAACAATACACGAAGAGAGACGAATAGAGGCAGAGGAACGAGCAAACTTGACAAGACAGAATCATGAATTGAGGATGGAAAATATGAGATTGCAAAATAGGAGATCCAGAAGTAGTGTGAGATCAAGTTCAAGATCGATTAGGGAAGAAAGAAGGAGAGTTTTACCAACAGAAAGTACCGAAGAAGAAAACCAACAAGAAACACAAAATCCAAACACAGAGCATGGCGAGAGAAGAGGGGAAATGGAAGATCGTTATATTCCTCAGCCCGAAAATCTTCAAGATGAGCGGAATAGGGAGAATCAAGGAAACATGCAACTCCAAGGGCCGAGTGACCCACTCTGCCGAGGGAGAATAATCTTGCACGGGAGAGAAGAATTGAGAAGAAACCGAGAGATTGAGGATGACATTGAGAGGCACTACATTGAACAAGCACGGCTAGCTCGCGAGAGAGAAAGGATAAGAGCAGAAATGGAAAATCAAGAGATGGAAGAGGCAATCCGGCAGAATAACCATGACAACCGGGAAAGAAGGAGGGAACAAAATCGTACCAATAGAAATATTAATGAAGAATATGAGAGGGCGCAGATGAGAGCTGAGAGACAATCAAGAAGAGAGAACAACCGATATAATGGCGTGCGAATTGAAGAAAGAAACGAAGAAGAGCGTCGCAGGGAAAGGAGAGAAGAAAATAACGAGCAAGAAGGTCAAAACAGGCACGAGCGTAGAAGGAGAGAGGCAGAGCTAAAAAGACCAGTAGAATCAAATTCTGAGGCAAATGAACAAATCTTAAGAGAACTGGCTGAAATGAGAGGATTACTGAACAATAGAAGGGAAGGAGGAAGGAAACAATTGGACGAAGCCATCGCAGAAGCTGCGAAGAATCCCTTCACGCTAGAAGTACAGATGGGAGGAATACCTCCTAAGTGCAATCTACCCGCATTAACCAACATCTTTGATTGAACAACCTGTGCGGTACAACATATCAAGGCTTATATGAGATGTATGTTGCTGTGGGAGAATCATGATGCTATACTATGCAAGTATTTCGCATCAAGCCTAATAGGAGAAGCACTAAAATGGTTTGAGGGTCTGCCAAGGAACACAATCACATCATTTAACCATTTACAAGCCACATTCCTGGGAGCATACATAAGTAACAATTCTTCACGACTGTGTATTGAAGATGTATTCGGGTTGAAGCAAAGGGTTGGCGAGAGCTTAAGGCAAGTTGACAATAAGATGGAGGACCATGTGTAGCGAAATGGCAGGACGGGTTGAGGAAAGATACCTCATCCTCTCATTTGTGAATGCTCTCTTCGCGACTAACTTGTTATACATTCAAATTTTTAGAATCAAAAATACAATCACGATGGCAGAACTGCGAGAGTTACAGGAGGAATATATTGCCTTAGAAGAAAGACAGAATGAAATGAACTCTTATCCGATCGCGAACACAAGCTCGAATGTGCGAACGCAAGATTGTTGCCTCAATTCATAAATACAAAGTGGCGAGCACTTCGCAAGGACAACAAGCAAGGAAGGCCGATGAGGGACAAGCGAGAAGATAGTAGCCATGGGAAGCCACGACCAAGAAGAATTTGAACGAGAAAGGAACTACTACAAACCGTAACAAAGCAATAATAAGATTCAGAGGCTAGATCATGTACAAGAAACTTACGGTGGACGAAGGCAAAATAATCATGCAAGGCAAGAGAAGTCGAGAATAGTATGGGAAGAGATTAAGATGCCTCCACCGAATGCTAGTGTGGAAAAGATCCGGGAAGCTATACTTGTAATGGAAGATGTACCAAAGCACCTTGGAACGTGGGAATGGAACCACCACCGGGCGATAGAAGTCATGAGTTTTGCTCTTACCATCGCTTCCATGGGCATCAAACAAACGATTGTAGAAACATAAAGAGAATTATTCTCAGGATGATTGATCAGGGGAAGCTGAATCACTTTCTAAAGGGAGAAGAAAAAGGCCAGACATTACCACCACCACCGAGAGATGCACAGAAACAGGTGTCGGCGAAAGGAAAGGAAACATTTGTGATAGAAGTTGGAACAAAAGCTAAAAATTTGAATTGCAACTCTATCGTCCACTCCTATCGCACAATCGAAGATTTTCATGACAACGTGCTCAGTAGAGTCTTTGCGAGAGATGCTAACGATAAAGAAATAATGAGTCTGGCGAGAACGACGCAGATTAGAAAAGTGGCAGTGAAGACTATTTCTTTCTCTGCAGATGAAGTGCCAAAAGGAAGAGAAACACATGATAGCCCGTTGGTTGTGAAGCTAGAGATTAACCCAAAACCAGTTGATGGAGAAGATGATGAAGCGAGAAGATTGTTTGGGCGATCAACCGAATCCTAATCGACAGGAAGTTCGGTGAATATTCTTTTTACCATACTTACAAGACGATGGGAGGAAAGGATGAGGATTTGATCCCTCGACATACAAGATATATGGCTTTAATGGCACTGCAAACAAGCCAAAGGGAGAGGTTCACATGAGAATACCTCTTCAAGGATTATCAACTGATGTTTTATTCTGTGTGGTTGACGTAGAATCTCCGTATAATGCGCTGATTGGGAGGCCATGGCTTCATGAAATCTTGGGGGTCGCATCAACATACCACCAATGTATAAAATTTCCACATCCAAACGGCATTGGTATTATACAGGGAGATTGGAAGGAGTCGCAACAATGTCACGAGGTTGATGTAGAAAGCTGCGAAGAAAGAAATGCCAAAAGAAAGGGTTGGAAGCAACATGTGAGAGATGAGCAGAGAAAGGAAAAACTGATGGTGGATGCTATAGAAGTAAGGACTGAACATACCTCGCGAGGTGAATGCCTAGAGACAGGCGAATATTATGATAATAAAGAAGCGAAGGATATGAAGAACAAAAGGCATAAGAAATGAATAATCAACAAAAACAGGAGAAAAAGTAGCAATTGAAGCAATGATGTGCGAGAATCTCGCAGCCAAGAGTATATGAGAATTCGGTTAAGAAAGAAAAATGAAAATACAACAAATGAAATGGAATTTCGCGAATATTTCGTAAACAAATATCGGCAAATAATGAAACATGAATGATTGAATGACTTAACAAAGATGAATGAGTAAAAGAATGGGACGAACCTTTATGGCGTACACCCTAGTTCGCGAATAACATTTCGTAAGAGGCAAATGTAAGACCTAAAGTGCGTCATATAAGGGGGTATCTCTCGACATGGCTCGGGGGAAGGTTACACCGCTCCCGAAGCCTCGAGTCATGAAAATTTGGGGCCCATGAAAGCCTATCCGGAAGAGGTACCTTGGATTCCCAACTATATATATAAGGTTATACCCTGGTTGGGCGACCGAGGGTCTCTTCCTAGGAGTCAGTGTATGCTCAAGGCGCCGAGGTACACGGTTGAGCCAGAGTGCCCGGATGGATGAACCTACCCCGGCCATTCTTGGCAAGTCTTGGCATATGTTGCACTCGCCCGAAGAAAACTCCACTTAGGGTGCAGCCTTGTAACCATAAACCCTATAGGTATAAGGGATAAGAGGCTGCGAAAACAACTGGTTGTTGTTAAGACCGGATGGGAGGAGCTAGTCTTGTATGGCCGATGTTTCGCCTCCTTGAAGGGGCAACCGGGGAGATGATAAGGGCGATGCTCTCCATTAGGGGGAGTATCAAAACAGACGCAAATGTCATGAGGCTATGTTTTCGCAAGAGAATTTAGGCTTGTCATATTTGTGCAATGATCCTGCAGAGGCAATAATACTAACACGAGGGTAAGGCGAGATCAATGGGTCTTTACACAACAAGTGTAAGGACGTCCTGCGATTTCGTCGCAAGACGGCAATGTCATGGGGCTTTATGTTCGCAAGGATATCTAGACCTGTCATATTGTCGCAACTAAAACATCCTGCAGAGGCAAAAATACTTGGAAAATGATAAGGCAAGATCAATGGGTCTTTGCATGCAAGTGTAAAGACGTCCTGCGATTTTGTCGCGATGAAAGGTGGCAGGGGAGGACCTCTAATTAGGGAGGTCTAACTTGGAAGACCACACAAAAATGATAAGGCAAGGTCAATGGGCCATTGCATGAAAATGTAAAGGCGGCCTGCGACCTTGTCGCAACAAGAAGAGATAAAATAAAGACTACCGAAATGATAAGGCGAGAAAAGTAGATTTCTCCATTCATGGAGATACATTTCAAAATGATGATGACTGAGTAAAGATCATTTCGTAAAATTGAAGGCGAATAAACTTGCGAGATTATAGTCATAGTTAAGAAGAAGAAAATAAGAGAATTATTCAACAAGGGATTTAATCTTTCAAAACAAAAAGACAGTCGCAGCAAAAGTTAAAAAGCAGTTAATTCTCTACATCAATTTTATCATCTTCACCAATAATTTTCTCAGCTTCACCTTCACCGGTCAATGGATGTTCATCAGAAATATTTTCAGCACCTTCATTCTCGCCAGCTGGTGGATTTTCATCAGAAATTTTTTCAGTCAGATCTTTGTTGATAACTTCAGTATTAGCGATATCTTCGCCGCTTTCATAGTCATAATCACTGTCAGGAGAATCAGGGACTTCATCATCACTTACTTCCAAAGGATCAACATGAATAGGAGCAAGGGATTTAGACAATAAAATGTCATTCACAAGGACTTCAGCTTTGAGGGGGAATTGACGAAGCAACGCCTTTTGACGATTCTTACTATCTATGTCTTTACAGTAAGACATATAATCAAATCTTCGTTCTGCACGGTCGCGAGAACGAGCAAGAGAAGCAGCGAGTAACCCATTTTCTTTGCGAATCTTAGAGTAATCTGATCTGAGGGTGGAGATAGTAGAGCGTAGTTTCTTCTCAGAATCTGCAAAACAAGTGCACAAGATTAAACATAATTAAAGATTTTTAGAATAATTAATGGATTAAGATAGTCAAATAATATGACTACCTTCCTTTTGAGAAGTAAGATCTTTGAATTAAAGCCGCAAAATTATTCCCCAAACAGTCCATGGCATCATCAAATGTATCTCCAAATAAGCCTTTCAATCGAGCTCGCAAGCTCTTTTCATTCGAAACAAGTATAGAATTCTCGGTGGCGAGAGTAGAGTTGGATTTTTCTAATTTGGAACATTGATCTTTGAATTGGTTTGCTTTTAGACTTAAGGTTATTCTCGCTCGAATAAGTTTATCTCTCTCGGCAGTAATTTCTTCAAGTTGCTTTTTCAAAGTATAAGTGGTTTGTTCTTGTTCTTTACGAAGTTTTTGACAAGCATCATATTCTTGTGAATAGGTCGCGACCTTGCTCAGCAGAGATCGCTTTTCCTGAGAAAGGGTCTCATTCTCATCTGATAAAGTTTCCAACCCCAAATTAGCCTTAGTCAAAGAATAAGAAAGGCGAGACAAGTCTTTACTTAATGAATCTTGCTGCTGAACTAAATCAAAGTTTTCTTTAGACAAATTATCTATTTGATCAGCGGCATATGTATGAAGATTATTTAAGAAGTTATATTGCTCCATCCAAGCATCTCTTTCAACTCGAACCTCTTCAACAGTTGATTCCAACTGATATATCTCCATTATTCGTTTCTGGTTTAAAGCTTAAAGGGCGAACAAAAGTTTAAGTTGTAAAAAAAAAAAAAAAAAAAAAAAAAAAAAATGATGAGGTGGCGAGAGTATACCTTTTAACTCCTCATTCTTCCTGCGAAGATTATCACGGTCTAGCGAGATGTTGTGAAATTTTTGATTTTCAAGATGGAAACTGTTACATTTCTCAGTCATAGCTTGGAGATCATTCCTCAATCTAGTGATTTCTTGAACCAAAGATGCTTGCGAAATCCTATCAGGACCAAGATGTTTACTTAGAATCTCGCAAACATCAGACTTGACAGGGTCGACGGAAGTTTTCTTGGCATCATTCACAAGATCTGAAAGGACTTTGAGAGCCACTTCTATCCCTTCCAAGTTTTCTTTGGTAAGAGGGATTTGCTCGGATGAAGAAGTAATAATAGCAGTGGAAGGAGGAGACGGGACATCTTTCATCAAGGCAGCGTCATGGGGAAAGGAAGTCTCGGGAAGGATGATGACTGGAGAAATGTTAGAGGCATGAATAGTAGGATTATTATGAGGAGCTTGATCTGCGAAGAGTTCAGGTATAGGAATGTTGTCATTAATAATGTTCTCGCGAGAATCAGCCAAGAAATCATCTTGCGATGATCTTGCAACCGGAGAAGAAGGTGTAAAGGAGGGAAAGGAAACACTGGGAGTAACAGGCTTGGGTTGGCGAAGTCTTTTAGGAGTTTTGTCAATACTTCCATCATCCTGCGAATAACAAGTTAAATAAGAAACAGAGGCAACAATATATTGTTAATAAAAAAACAAATGTTTCTTAAATACCTTGTCACACGCAGGCTTTCTCTTTGAAGCCATAGATTTTACTAGCGAAGAGGGCTTTGATTGCGCAAGGGATTCTTGTTGCGAAGTAGATTTCGACAGCGAGCCCAAAGAAAGAAGAGGGTCCTTCACGGTAAATTTAGTTCTGGGCTGGTTCTTGCTAAATAACAATGGCAGAAAGAAAACTACAAAATTAATCATACCAGTGTGATTTTAACAAAGAAAGATAATCTCAAAATTAATCAACCACAAAATCAGTCAGATATGGCAAGATTAACAAACCTAAACGCCATGAGAACGACAACTGATAAAAATGGTAAAGAAGATGGTGAGAGAAAATAGCAGGCCGACACTTGCAGAATGATGAAGAAGAAGAACACTTGCAGAATGATGAAGAAGAAGAACACTTGCAGACGATGAAGAAGATGAAAAAGAAAAGGAAAATTCTTCACAGGGGACACTCCTATAAATAGACGAGAAAAAATATTACGACCGGATAACATTAAATGCACCGGTAAAACGGGTAAATATAGACACGTGTAAGCGGTCACTACTAAATCCAAAAAAAACTAGGCAAAAGGAATTTCAGTAGGATCCAAATATCGCACAACATATTTCCTAACAAACGAGAAGAGCTTGCGAGATTGATTATTTTCCGTAACTCATGAGGCAAGAAATGACACTTCATATATATATTACAAAGAAGCTCCAGAACTTCGCCAAAAGAATAGAGGCAAGTACGTACTTTTCAAGAAAAGTATTCTTTCGCTCGTTCCTTCACCAATTAAAACCGAGGATTATTACAACAATGAATTTTTCCTTCAAATCGCTCTTCAAGCAATATTCAAGGAAAAAGAGGCAAGATGTAGGATCATAATATCGCAACGGACAAGGTTCGCGGGATTAATAAACGACGGTGTCGCGAGGGAGTCGCAGGGAGCTAAAATAAACGACGCGATGAATAACGACAAACAAAACAATTGGAAGACATGAAACCTGGCGAGGGTTAAGAAGTGTCGCGAGAATGAATACTCGTGCACTTGCGACGCTTCGCGAGACATTCCCGAAAATAAAGGATAGCTTAGCTGTCATCCACTATGTATTACCCTATATAAAGGGCTAAATGAGTCTGTTGAGGAGAGGTCTTTTTGAATTGTGAAGCAAGTCATTAGGAGAGAGAAAGTTTAAGAGTGCCTTAATTTCCAAGTGTAATTCGATTGTACTGTGTAAACATTTCAGGGAATCAATTAATAAATATTCTTGATCACACATCTTTCAATGGATTAGTCAAGCAAAACTGAGTAAGGGGTGTAGTGTGGGATTTCCTGCAACTACAATGACTACAGGAGGAAGTACCCTGATGCGAAATTCCAATTGCTGTACACGAGTTTGCACTTAAGCATACTAAAATTCATATATAAGTGACAGAGCTCTACTCAGATAGTTTCTGGACATCATAACTGGAGTCAACCCATCACATCGATAGATTATGAGATGGATATAGAAAAACATAGATGGTTTTGATGTTGACTAAGGTGAACGGTGTTTCTCATATCTGTCTGAAGGCCACTGCCAAAACGAACCTATACTAATAGACTGAGATACTGGTCTGGACTAATATCAACACACTGGCATATACAAGGGAACCAGTGGTCGATAATCCTACCTCTAGGTCAACTCAGCTGGCATATACAAGGGTACCAGTGGTCCACTTTATTGAATTTATTCCGGTTGGTCTGGTGGTCTGGTCTCAATTTCTTTTTCTTTCTTTTTTCTTTTTTTTTCCTCTCTTTTTTTTTTCTTTTTTAAAATCTCAATCACTCTATTTGACCCTAGCAGTGGTAACAACTTGAATCGTGAGCCCCACCTAATCACTTAGAGAAACATATTTTAAAGAAAACAAAATAAAAACAGAAGTGAAAAGGATTCAACGAGATATGGCGAAACTACCATGTTTTTTTTCTAACACCTGAGCTATGTGCTCATATGAATAGACTATTTAGATGTTTCCATCTAATCAGATTGGTTCCTCAACTCCTATAACCAAGATGCTTCCATCCACTTAGATTGGTTAGCGCCATCCTTAAAAAGCATAAATTTCTAGGCTCTGGAGTTTAAAAATACAACTAAAAAGTTCCTCCCATACCCCCAAACTTAAATCTAACATTATCCTCAATGTTCTAAAGATGAAATTAAAAGCATGAACAATGAGAAACTGTTACCATTTAAAGCAAAAGAGATAAGGAAAGATATTACCGTGTCGCATGGATGTTGGGTTACCTCCCAAGAAGTGCTAAGTTTAAAGTCTTCAGCCATACGTTAAATACCATAAATGGCTAATTACCTTTTCAAATCATATATCAATAGTCGAAACAACTGTAGGTCAATCAAATCAAATAAAACTGCCACAATTATGAGACAACTGCACCAAATCAGAAAAATGAACAGACAGAGCACATCCTCATCCAAGGTTTCCTGTAAGATAACTGGGTTTTTTCTGTGGTGCCCACTCAGGCTTCATATGAGTGTCTTGACAAATAGATTCTTCTGAACTATGGGTTTCTAATTCCTGGATTTCCTCCCGGACAATATCAGGAGGATCAGGTTGTGGAGTCAGAAGAGACTCGGGTAATACTTCAGGAATACTAGGCTCGATTCCCAGGTTAGGGACTTCTACTGGGGATAATTGACCATCACTACCCCCAAACTTAGAATTTTGGGTGTCTCTAGATAGACTAGTCACAATATTCCTAATTTCTAAACCATCAAGTTCCTGAAAAAGGTCAACTGCTTTCTCTAAGTTGTAATCAGGTGGTTCATCCTCTAAATGCATTTGAGGCATACAAACTGTAGGACTTATATGTTTCGTATCCTCCATGGTCAACCTTAAAGCTTCCTTATTGTCTTGAAGCATGATATCTGGCCTATTGTTCTGATGGGAAGCTATAATAACGGGCAAAGTCTCATATGGGCCTAAAAATGCATAATTAGGGTCCAACTTATGAGGCTCTTCAGTCTCTTCTAAATAAGGGATTAAGGTAGATCCAGAATATAGTAACGGTTCGAACCTAGCTTTCCATTTATCAATATCCAACACATGAATAGAATCCAACAGAGCATTTACTTGTTCAATGTTACTATCAACATCGAAATCCAGGCTAAAATGGGACAGACAACTCTCTAATGGATCTTCCGATATAATGTTTGGTAATGACTCCCGAATTAAGGTTCCTATCATGTTCACCTCTTCAATGCACGTGTCATCTAGCTCAGAATGTAGCTTATTGACATTAAAAATATTCAACTCAATAGTCATATTACCAAAAGATAGATTCATGATACCATTTCGACAGTTTATGTTCGCATTAGACGTAGCTAAAAATGGGCGACCTAAAATCACAGGTATACGGTTCTCTCGGGTCGGGGACAAGGTTGGGTATCTAAGACCACGAAATCCACGGGATAAATAAACTTATCGACCTCAATAAGAACATCTTCTATCACACCACGAGGAATTTTAACAGACCTATCAGCCAACTGCAGTGTTATCTTGGTAGGTTTCAATTCACCAAGTCTTAGCTGTAAGTACACATGGTACGGCAGTAAGTTCACACTAGCTCCTAAGTCCAGTAAAGCTTTTTCTACCCGATGTTTTCCAATCGTGCAAGCAATGGTAGGCGCACCTGGGTCTTTATACTTCGGAGTTGTGGGGTTCTGAATGATCGAACTTACATGACTAGCTAAAAAGCCTTTTTTAGGTGTAGTTGCAGGAAATCCTACACTACACCCCTCACCACAGACTTTCTCTCTCCTAATGACTTGTCTAACACTCTGAAAAGAATCTCCCTCCCTCACACGACAGGCTTATTCGACTCTTTATATAGGGTAGTATACAATGGATGACAGCTAAGATGTCCTTTATTTTCGGGAATGACTTGCGAAATATCGCAAGTGTACAAACATATAATCTCGCAGCTCTCCTAAACTTCGCTAGGTCTTCACACCTTTCTCGTGTTTTGGCTGTCGTCATTCATTGCGTCATTTATATTACTCTTCTGTGACGCCCTCACAATGATGTTGTTTATTGATCTCGCAAAGTATTGATGTCGCGATATTCTGATCCTATATCTTGCCTCTTCTCATGTCTTCTCTGCGAAGGAGAGAATGTCATGAGAACCAATATTTTGAAATGCCACAATCGTTTGTTTTCCACCAACTTTTTGCCGACAAGATTCCGTGAATTTAGGAATGACTGTTTACACGTATCTAAAATTTCCCTTTTTACCGGCACATTTAATGTTATCCGGTTACTCTTTTCTCGTATATTTAAAGGAGGATTCCTTGTGAAAGTATTTCTTTTATTTACTTCGTCTTCATCGTCTGCAACTTTTTTTTCTGCTGCTTTTCTTCATCGTCTTCTTCATCGTTTTTCTGCTATTATTCTTCGCTGCTTGTTTCTATGGCATCAAGGTTTGTTAATTTTTCTCGAATTTGATCATTTTGTGATTAATCTCTCTTATTGAAGTTGTTTTATTTCGATATTGTTCTTCTTTTAATGACTCCCCTGCCATTTTTGTTTTAGCAAGAACAAATCTAGCACCAAATTCACCATTGTGAACCCTAATATCTCCATGGGTTCGCAACCGAAATCCACTGCCTCTAAAAGAAAGCCTGCGAATAACAAGGTATTTAAGAAACATTTACTCTTTTAATAACAATATTGTTGCCTTTGTTTCTTATTTATCTTGTAATTCGCAGGATGACAAAAATGTTAATAGGTCCCCCAAGAAGCCTCGCCATTCTAAACCTGTTGCACCTTCTGTTACCTTTCCTATATTCAAACTTACAACTCCTACTGCAAAATCTTCGCAAGATAACCCTACTGTTTCTTCCTGCGAAAATACTGTCAAAGATAACACTTCTATGCCTGAATTTCTCATAGATCAAATCCCTCATAACAGTCCCATTGCGAATGAGCCTATTTCTTCTTCCATTGTTAATGCCTCTACCATTTCTCCAGTCATTAATCCTCATGAGATTTCCTCTTCTCGTGATATTCCTTTAACAAAAGATGACTCATCTCTTCCTTCTTCTATCGCCGTTACTTCCTTTTCTGAGCAAATCCCTCTTACTAAAGAAAATTTAGAAGGAATAGATGTGGCCTTCAAAGTTCTATCAGATATTGTGAACGATGTCAAGAAGACTTAAATCGACCCTATCAAATCCGATATCTGCGAGATTTTGAGCAAACACCTTGGCCCTGATAGAATTTCGCAAACATCTTTGGAGCAAGAAATTAATATTTTGAAGAATGATCTCCAAGCTATGACTGCAAAATGTAATATTCTCCAACTTGAGAATCAAAAACTTCAAAATGTTTCACTGGATCGCGATAACCTTCGCAAGAAGAATGAAGAACTGAAAGGTATACTCTTACCTCTGTACTGTCCATTTTTTTTTTATTGAACCAAGAGCCGTTGTTCGCCCTTCAAGCTTTAAACCAGAAGCGAAAAATGGAGATATACCAGTTGGAATCTACTGTTGAAGAAGTTCGAGTTGATAGAGATGCTTGGATGGAGCAATATAACCAATTAGATAATCTTCATACATACTCGCGTTGATCAAATAGATAATCTTTCAAAAGAAAATCTTTGACTTAGTACGGGGAACAAGGCTCATTAAGTAATGAATTATCTCGCCTCTCTTACTCTTTGACTAAAGCTAATCTGGAATTGGAAATTTTATCAGATGAGAATGGAATTCTATCTCAAGAAAAGCGAACTCTGTTAAACAAGGTGGCGATTTAGTCGCAACAGTCTGATGTTTGTCAAAAATTATGTAAAGAACAAGAACAATCTCTTTGCTCATTGAAAAATCAACTTGAAGAAGTTACTGCCGAGAAGGATAAACTTATTCAGGGTAGAATAATCTTAAGTGTAAAGGAAAACCAATTCAAAGATCAATGTTCCAAATTAGAAAAGTCCAACTCTTCTCTTGCGAAAGAGAATGCCTTACTTGTTTCCAACGAAAAAAGCTTGCGATCTCGTCTGAAAGGTTTAATTGGAGATAATTTTGACAATGCCATGGATCATTTGGAGAATAGTTGTTCGGCTTTAATCCAATATCTTACCTCGCAGAAGGAAGGTAGTCATAGAAATTGACTGCCTCATCTATTCTTCCTTTATCAAGCTTTCATATTTTTTGTTTGTATAATTCCCTTTGTTCTTTTGTTTTTGAAGAGTCTGAGAAAAATCTTCACTCCTCCACTACCGCTTTGAAATCCGACTACTCAAAAATTCGCAAAGAAAACGGAATACTCGCTGCTTCCCTTGCTCGTTCTCGCGACAGAGCAGAAAGAAGATTCGACTATATGCGTGACTGTAAAGATATAGAGAGTAAAAATCAGCAGAAAGCACTCCTTCGTCAATTTCATCTTAAGGCCGAAGTTCTTGTGAATGATGTTCTACTATCTAAATCTCTTGATCCTGTTCGTGTCGAACCTCTAGAAGTGAGTGATGATGAAGTTCCTAATTCTCCTGACAGCGATTTTGACTACAATAGTGGCGAAGAGATCGCAAATGAAGAGACAATCCCTCCTAGTAAAATTGTCAATGATGATCTGGGTGATGGAGGATCTGGTGGAAATATAATAACTGGCAAAAATACGGATAAAATTGCTGAAGAAAGCCCAGTATCTCCTTCTGGTGAAAAAACTGATATTTGAGAATTGATTTTCTCTTGTAATCTTTCATCTTGTACTGTTACTTCTTTATGTACTTCAATCATCATTTTGATGTGTTCATCTGCTCATTATTACTCTTTCTTTTGATGAATATAATTTTTTGTATTTGATAATTGCTATTTGGTTTTCCGTTATCTTTATTTATGTGGAAATTCATCATTGCGACAAGATCGCAGGACGTCTTTACATTTTCATGTAATGACCCATTGATCTTTCCTTATCATTGTTTTTGTGTGGTCTTATTTTTCCTTCCTAGTTAAAGGTCTTATTTTGCCACCCCTCATTTTGCGTCAATATGACAGGCCTAAATATTCTTGCGAACATAAAGTCCCATGACATTGACGTCTTGCGACAAAATCGCAGGACGTCCTTACACTTTCATGTAACGACCCATTGATCTTGTCTTATCATTTCTTTAGTATTTTTGCCTCTGCAAGATATTTCTTTTGCGACAATATGACAGGCCTAAATGTTCTTGCGAACGTAAAGCCCCATGACATTGCCGTCTTGCGACGAAATCGCAGGACGTCTTTACACTTGCATGTAAAGACCCATTGATCTCGTCTTACCCTCGCGTTAGTATTATTGCCTCTGCAGGATCATCACACAAATATGACAAGCCTAAATTTCCTTGCGAAAATAGAGCCTCATGACATTTGCGTCTTAAGACACTTATCAGCTCCCTAATGGAGGGTGCCGCCCTTATCATCTCCCTGGTTTCCCCTTCAAGGAGGCGTACATCGGCCATACAAGACTATCTCCTCCCATCCGGTCTTAACAACAACCAGTTGTTTTCGCAGCCTCTTATCCCTTATACCTATAGGGCTTATGGTTACGAGACTGCACCCTAAGTGGAGTTTTCTTCGGGCCGAGTGCAGCATGTGCCAAGACTTGCCAAGAATGGCCGAGACACTTCAAATGCCCCAGGCACTCTTGGATCAACCGTGTACCTCGGTGCCTTGGTCATACACTGACTCCTTGGAAGAGACCCTCGGTCGTCCAACCAGGGTATAACCTTATATATATAGTCGGAAATCCAAGGTATCTCCCCCGGATAGGCTTTCATGGGCCCCAAATCTTCATGACTCGGGTTCCAGGGGCGGTGTAACCTTTTCCCTGAGCCATGTCAAGAGATACCCCCTGATATGACGCACTTTAGGTCTTACATTTGCCTCTTATGAAATATCATTCGCGAACTAGGGTGTACGCCATAAATGTTCGTCCCATTCACTCACTCATTCATTTCTGTCAATTCGTTCAATCATTCATTTTTGGTTATCTCTTGTTAATTCATTTGCGAGATATTAGCACATTTTTTTGCAATTTCGCAATAACTCTGTCGCAGGAACATTTCATATGAATTCATTTCATTTCATTCCTTCAACATTTCGGAACTTATTCTTTCCCTTCCATCTTCTATGGGTAATATTTCTTGAGATATAATCTATTCCACGGTCTACCCAATCTCTGGCCCACATCTTTGCCCTCAGGATCCATTAATCTATATGCCCCTGTTCCAACTATCTCCTTGATAATATAAGGTCCATCCCACTTTTTCGCCAACTTGCCACCACTTTCTCGCTGATATATTGGTGTTTCTCGCAATACCATATCACCTGGTTGAAACTCGCGTGTTTTGACACGTTTGTTATATTCTCTGGCCAATCTTCACTGATAATTCTCCATATGCTGTAGTGCTCTTTCTCTTTTTTCTTCTAATTCATCTAATTTAACCAAAATGTTACCCGCACTAAGATTTTTCTCCCAAGCTTCTCTCTTTGTTGTTGGAATAACAACTTCCGGTTGGAAGTACGACTTCAACTCCATAGGTTAGACAAAATGGTGACATCCCCGTAGCTTCTCGCCTCGTTGTATTGTAAGCCCATACTGCATTATGCACTTGTTCACACCATGCGTTATTATGCCCTTCTAATTTCTTCTTCAGTATATCCGCGATTGTTTTATTTGTTGCTTCCGCCTGTCCATTGGCCTGCGGGTATAAAGGAGTTGATTTCCCACACTTTATTTGAAATGCATTAAGCAGTAATTCTATATTTTGTCCCTCAAACTGTTTCCCATTGTCGATACCAACTGTCGTTTGGAATCCCAAATCTGCATATTAGGTTTTCGAATATGAAAGTAAAAATATATTTATCGCGAATGTGTTGTACCGCTTTTACTTCTGCCCACTTTGTGAAATAATCTGTAGCGACAATCAGATATCTCCTTTGCATTGTACCTGGTAAAAATGGTCCTACAATATCTAACCCCCACTTTCCAAAAGGCCATACACTTGTTGAAGAGGTTAATGGTGCTCCTGGTGCATGTATTTTTTTTCCGTGTCTTTGACAATCTTCGCAACGTCTTGATATTTGTTTCGCATCTTCATGCATATATGGCCAATAATAGCCTTGCATTTTCGCCTTATGTGCTAAAGATCTTCCGCCACTATGATTGCCAGCATCCCCACTGTGTAGCATTTTTAACACTGCTTCTCCTTCCTTTCGTGTTAAACATCTAAGCGAGGGTCCATTAAAGGATCTTCGGTACCCCGTCTCTTAATTCATAATTTGTTGCACGGCTTTTTAATTTGTGCATTTCTAATCTATTTCTTGGTGTTTCTCCTTTCATTAGATAAGCATGAAGTTCTGTCCTCCAATCCTCGCAATGGGGTCTTTGTGTTTCATCTTCTATGAGCATTATCGCTTCTTCCTCTTCCTCTTTGTTGATTGATGGTGATTGAAGTGTCTCGTATTTTTATGCATCTCGCAGATGGATCTGTCATCATACTTGATATAAAAGCAAAAGCATCTGCGAGTCTATTGTCTTTTCTTGATATGTGTCTCCACTTTATTTTTGGTATCTTCGTTGACAATTCTTCAACAAGCTTTTTGTATTTTTTCAAGGATGCTTCATTTGTAGTATACTCTTCTTTTATCGCGCGAATAGCTAGCGAGAATCACTGGTAACTCTTACATTCTCCAACTTCATTTCTATTGCAAATCGCAAAGCATGTACTATAGCTTCATATTCTGTTTCGTTGTTGGTAGATGTAAATTCCAATCTAAAAGAGAAAGCCATTTTATTGCCTTCTGGAGAAATTACAATGATTCCAATTCCATTACCTTCTCCATTTGACGATCCATCTACCAATATTTCCCATCTGTTTGGCTCAGTTAATAAATCCCTTGGATTTCCATGTTCTTCTTCTATATCCATCATTTCTTCCTTCGCTTCATCCTCTTCCAATGGAAATTCTCGCTAAAAAGTCTGCAATAACTTGTGATTTGGGTGAGGATAACACTTCATATTTGAGTTTGCAATGACTTACTTGAGCATTCCATCTTTCAACCCTTCGACCTTTTTGAATTTTTCATTATCGACTCAATTGGTACTTTTGTCATTACCTTTACCGTGTGTGCTTCAAGTAGATGCGAAGTTTAAACGTTGCGTAAACTAATGCCAAAATTAATTTTTCAATTTTTGAATAATTTTTCTCTGCGGCATTGAATGTTTTTTGATGTAATAGATTGGTTTTTCCACACCTGCGTCCATTCGCAATAATACTGCACTTAGTGCATGCGAGGTCGTTGCGAGGTAAATTAGTAATTCTTCCCCTGGATCTGCTTTTTGTAAGATTGATATATCCATTAGATGTTCTTTTATTCCTTGTAACGCCTTTTCACATTCATCTGTCCATCTAAATTTCGCTCCCTTTTTAAGTATGTTGAAAAAATGCTTGCACGTATCAGATGATCGCGAGATGAATCTTCCTAGCGAAGCTAATAATCCATTTAACTTTTGCACATCTTTCATTGTTGCTGGTGTCGGCATATCGCGAATTGCTTGCACTTTATCCGGATCAACTTGTATTCCTTCTTTTGACACAATGTATCCTAAAAAATTTCCAGATGCCACCCCAAAAGTACATTTTTCTGGATTTACTTTGATGTTGAAATGTCTCATTTGTTCAAAAATTTCCTTCAAATCTCGCACATGATCTTTTGCTTCTTTGCTTTTTATTAACATGTCATCCACGTATACCTCTAGTGTTTTATGTATCCATTGTTCGAACACTTTCTCTACCATCCTTTGATACGTTTAACCGGCATTTCATGAGACCAAATGGCATTTTTGTGTAACAATATAATCCTCTTGGAGCAAAAAAGGCAGTATGCTCTTGGTCTTCTTCAGCGAGAAGAATTTGATTGTATCCCTTATATCCATCAAGAGAGGATATCCTTTCATTTCCTTCTTGATTCAACCATCTCGGAATATCGGCAAGGGAAAACTATCTTTTGGACAAGCTTTGTTTAGATCGGTAAAATCTATGCAAATTCTTATTCCTTTTTTCTTCTTTGGAACTACGACCATATTTGCTATCCATTCGGGGTATTTTGCTTGTCTAATAATGCCTAGGCATCAAGCATCTTCTCGCAACTCTTCTTCTATTTGAGGATGATATGTTGTTGCAATTTTTCTAATTCTTTGCTTGAATGGTCTTGCATTTTTATCAATCTCTAATTTATGACATGCTACGAGATGGATCTATTCCAGGCATCTCATCCATATCCCATGCGAAAATATCTTTATAATCTCGCAACAAATCAATAGTCTTTCTTTCCTCATCTGCCTCCATTTTAGTCCCAATTTTTAACATCTTGGGTTCTTCTTCAGTTCCAATATTCACTTCCTTTGTTGGTTCTGCCGTAGTGTAGCTAGCCTTCAGTTCTCCCATGGGCGTTGGTCCTTTTACTTCCTTTGCGAGATCATTCTCTTCACCACACATTCCTTTTCCTTCTTCCGCTCTTATCATGTAAGTTCTAAATTCTTCTTCCTTTTTCGCTGCTTTTGCCATCTTCTTGCGATGTTTTCGCCTCTTCACCTGTTCTTCATAATGTTTTACTTCGATTTGATGATACATTCTTCCTTTATCGGTATCTCCTCTGATTTCGCCAATTCCACTCGGCATAGGAAATTTGACACATTGATGAAATGTTGATGCTACAGCTTTTATTGCATGTATCCATGGTCTTCCCAACAGCATCTTATATGGTGATTCCATATCTACTACACATAACGTCACATGTGTTTCAATTTCTCCCAACAAAATTCGTATTTTTATTTCCCCTTTAGGTTTTGTTATTGATTTGCCGAAACCATAAATATAATATGTTGCGGAAGTCATTTCTTCATCCTTGTATCCCAATTTTTTATACGCATGATAAAACATTATATTCACTGAACTCCCTGTATCCACTAAAGTTTTATTTATTGCCCATTCTTCCACTGTTTTTGTTAATTTTCCTTCTTCTTTGCTTGCATTTATCGTAATCACTAGTGGAGATGTGTGATTTAAATTCCCTCCTGATATTTCCGTCGCTGTGAATATAATTCTCTGTTTTTCCCATTCTTTTAAGGGTAACACCTTCTCTGCTGTTATAATTTTCTTTCCTTCAAAATCTCTTTTATGTATTCTCCCTTTGATACTTTCATGAAATTCATTAACCATTGATTTTGTAATCATATTACATTCCAATTCTTCATTACTCTCTTTGATTCTAGTTTTCTCCAATTTATCCATCATACTCTTGATTTTAACAATTTTAGTGACAATATCCAATCTCTTATCTTCACCCAGTCCCTGTTTCTAGCGCCAATATGTAGTTGCAGGAAATCCTACACTACACCCCTCACAATAATCCACACGATTAAGACATTAGAAGATGAATAACACTGATTTTATTGATTATTTCCTTGAATGTTTACAAGATAAAATAGAAAAGAGCTAAAGAAATTACTATCACCACAAACTTTCTCTCTCCTAATGACTTGTCTAACACTCTGAAAAGAATCTCCCTCCCTCACACGACAGGCTTATTCGACTCTTTATATAGGGTAGTATACAATGGATGACATCTAAGCTATCCTTTATTTTCGGGAATGACTTACGAAATATCGCAAGTGTACAAACATATAATCTCGCAGCTTTCCTAAACTTCGCTAGGTCTTCACACCTTTCTCGTGTTTTGGCTGTCATCATTCATTGCGTCATTTATATTACTCTTCTGTGACGACCTCGCAATGCTGTTGTTTATTGATCTCGCAAAGTATTGATGTCGCAATATTCTGATCCTACATTAGGGACACTAAGCTTTCGCTTTCATGTACACATATCCTTAAGGAACTTGGCATAAGCCGGTAGCTGCCTAATTGCTTCTAATAACGGAAGGTTTATGGTAACTTTCTTAAAAACCTCCATTATGTCATTAAAGTTGGATTCACTCTTTGTTGGCACTATAGTTGTGGAAATGGGGCTCTAGGCATAAAATAGGGCCTCTCAGGAACCGAATTGTCATCATCAGAAATTTTATCAGTCTTCTAAGCTATGGATGGTCCTGAGGGGTGAACTACAGTATGCTCACTATCGGGCATAGTTACCTTATTTTCTACAACTCTACCACTACTAAGGGTGCTAATAGAATTCAGCTGATTTGATGGTTTTGCACCTATTTCATGAACTCCTCTAGGGTTGGGTTGTGTTTGACTAGGAAACTTACCTTTTTCTCTCAAAGACTCATGTATCAGACTAACCTGGGTTTTTAACTCGGAAATAGCCTGACTGTTTTCTTGTCCTATCCTGTTACTAGCTTGTAGACTCTCGTTCTACGGATAATCGAAATTTTGCGGTTTCTTTGAGTTAACAAGTTGAGAGACTCCTCTAAGCTTAGGATTTTCTTATCCGACCGATTCGAAACCGAGCCGGGTCTGAAGGATTCTTAGTATAGACAAAAACTTGACTTTGGGGAGCATCAGGGTTATAAGTTACTAAACCGAACCTTGACTTTGGCCCTTAGACCATGAAAGGTTCCAATTTTGGATGGTTTCTCCAACATTGTTGGGTTATAAGTTTACGAATATGGGTCGAACTTCTAAGAGTTATCGAATCTAGTGTTATTTTGAAGAGCATTGGCTTGCTCTTCCATAGTCTGGCCTTCCCAAAAAGGCTCCACTCTACCACTAGTGTGACCCAATTCTAAAGCTTCTAACCTTTTAGGTATTCGCTGGCCGAGGATTATGATAGAGTAAGTGTACATACTTGGAGATTTAGAGGAAGGAAGAACGAGCAAACAATTTTGGCATCCGATTCAAAGCCTCCTTCTAGCTATGGGAAGCCATGACCAGGAGGCCTATTAACGTTTCCTCTTCCGGGAGATGATAAGGGCGACGCTCTCCATTCGGGGGTGTCAAACAGACGCAAATGTCATGAGGCTATGTTTTCGCAAGAGAATTTAGGCTTGTCATATTTGTGCAATTATCCTGCAGAGGCAATAATACTAACGCGACGGTAAGGCGAGATCAATGGGTCTTTACACGAAAGTGTACGGACGTCTGATTTCGTCGCAAGACGGCAATGTCACGGGGCTTTATGTTCGCAAGGATATCTAGGCCTGTCATATTGTCGCAACTAAAATATCCTGCAGAGGCAAAAATACTTGGAAAATGATAAGGCAAGATCAATGGGTCTTTACATACAAGTGTAAAGACGTCCTGCGATTTTGTCGCGATGAAAAGTGGCAGGGGAGGACCTCTAATTAGGGAGGTCTGACTTGGAAGACCACACAAAAATGATAAGGCAAGGTCAATGGGCCATTGCATGAAAATGTAATGGCGGCCTGCGATCTTGTCGCAACAAGAAGAGATAAAAATAAGACTACCGAAATGATCAGGGAGATTCCTGCGACCTCGTCGCAATATAAAATTCAACATCAGTGAAGAATACATCTCAAAATGATGATGACTGAGTAAAGATCATTTCAGAAACCGAAAGAGAATAAACTTGCGGGATTATAGTCATAGTTCGAAGAAGAAAATAAGAGAATGATTCAACAAAGGGATTAATCTTTCAAAACAAAAAGACAAGTCATGGCAAACAAAAGTTATAAAAGCGCTTAATTCTCTACATCAATTTTATCATCTTCACCAATAATTTTCTCAGCTTCACCTTCACCGGTCAATGGATGTTCATCAGAAATATTTTCAGCGCCTTCATTCTCGCCAGCTGGTGGATTTTCATCAGCAATTTTTTCGAGATCTTTTGATAGCGATATCTTCGCCGCTTTCATAGTCATAATCACTATCAGAGAATCAGGGGACTTCATCATCACTTACTTCCAACGGATCTACATGAATAGGATCAAGAGACTTTGACAGCAAAATATCATTCACAAGAACTTCCGCTTTAAGATGGAATTGACGAAGCAGTGCCTTTTGACGATTTTTACTATCAATATCCTTACAATCAGACATATAATCAAACCTTCGCTCTCCGCACGGTCGCGAGAACGAGCAAGAGACGCGGCGAGCAGCCCGTTTTCCTTGCGAATTTTCGAATAATCGGACTTCGTGGTGGAAATAGCATCATCAAATGAATCTCCGCCTAAGCCTTTCAATCGTGATCGCAAGTTCTTTTCATTGGAAACAAGTATGGAATTTTCGATCCTTGCAAGGGTAGAGTTGGATTTTTCTAATTTGACACATCGTTCTTGGAATTGCTTTGCTTTTACACTCAAAGTTATTCTACCTTGAATAAGTTTATCTCTTTGGGCGGTAATTTCTTCAAGTTGGTCTCTCAAAGTATGATTAGCTTGTTCTTGTTCTTCACATAGTTTTTGACAAGCATCATATCGCTGCTAATAGTTCGCCACCTTATTCAACAAAGAACGTTTCTCTTGAGAGAGTTCGATTCTCATCTCGATAAAGTTTGCAACTCCAAATCGGACTTAGTCAAAGCATAAGAGAGGCGAGATAAATTATTACTTAACAAGTCTTGCTTTTGCGATAAATCAAAATTCTCTTCGACAAGTTATTTATTTGATCATTTGCATAAGTATGAAGATTATTTAAGAGATTATATTGCTCCATCCAACCATCTCTCTCAACTCGAACTTCTTCAACAATGGATTCCATCCGATATATCTCCATTATTCGTTTGGGTTTAATGCTTGCATAGGCGAACAAGAATTTGAGTTTACAAAAAAAAAAAAAAAAAAAAAGATTGTCAAGATGGAAGTTGCGAGAGTATACCTTTTAACTCCTCATTTTTTCTAAAAAGATTGTCACGATCTAGCGAGATGTTGTGAAATTTCTGATTTTCAAGATGGAGACTATTGCACTTCATGGCGGTCATAACTTGGAGATCATCCTTCAACTTATTAATCTCTTGAACCAAAGATGCTTGCGAGACCTTATCGTAACCGAGGTGCTTGCTTAAAATCTCGCAGACGTTGGATTTGACAGATCGCCAGGAAGTCTTTTTGGCATCATTCACGAGATCCGAAAGAACCTTAAAGGCCACATCTATCCCCTCCAAATTTTCTACCGTTAGAGGAATTTGCTCAATCAAAGAATTGTTTTCTTGGGTTCCCTACTATTTTCCCATTGTTGGGTCTTTTCAAGGAAAAAGAGGCAAGATGTAGGATTTCACTCAAATATGTCATCGCATCATCAATCGAGAGTGAATGTTTGGTTTTCAAACCCATCCACTATGTAAACATAGATTCTCATTAAGAGAGAGAAAGTTTGCTAAGTGGTTGTAGTGGGATAATCTAAACCCTCTACCGATTTGGTTGTAGTGGGATAATCTAAACCCTCACAAAGGATCGAACTAACCTAACCTTTTCTAAACCATGATGAGGAGATTGGGCTAATAGATCATTGAACCTTTCCAAATACCTATACAAAGATTCTCCCTCCTGTTGAGAAAATGTGCAGATTTGCGTCCTAATAGACGATGTTTTGTGCCTAGGGAAAAACTTGTTCAAAAAGGCGAGATGTAAGTTGTTCATATGTTTCAATGGACAGGAAGCCAAACTATATAGCCACGATTTAGCTTTATCTTTCAGGGAAAAAGAGAATAACCTAAGTTTCAAAGCATCATCATCAAGGTTTCTAATCTTTAGGGTACTACAAATTTCCTTAAAGTCCCTAACATAGAAATAGGGTTCTCATTTTCTTTCCCTAAAAAGATTGGGAGCATCCGTAACATCCCGAGTTTAAGTTCATAATTTGCTTCCGTGTCGCCTAACCCGATACATGAGGGACGAGTAGTCCTAGTCGGATTCAACAAAGTTTTCAAAGTTGCCATTTACGGCTCTACCCGAGTTATAGGGATTCTCTCCTCGGTAAAAGATGGATGTTCAAAACTAGACTTTCCAAAATAGAGGTCTCTAGATTAAGGTAATCAAGATTCTTGTTTCCTAAAATATCACTTCTAGGTTTTTCACGCATAAACCGTCCTAGAGCGTCTCTTTTTCGTTCAGGCATACACAAGAATTCAACAAAAATATGTGCACATGCAAATGCTGGGCTCACTAATTTAGGTAAGCTTGGGTTACTACAGCAAAATATACCCAAAGGTACGAGGCTGAGGTTTGTGGACTTTCAGCTGGTAACTCCCAAAAGGCCCAAGGCACGGGTTCAGCTTACTAATCCACGAGTTTTCCTAAACTCGGTGATCTGAAGAGGGATGCAATTGGTGTGTGCAACTGTGTTTTTTTTTTATAATAAATAAAAATAAATAAGCAATCAAATAAATGAAATTACAAGTCCAAAAGAAAATAAATAAAAACTAATAAATAAAAGTCCAAAAATAATATCTCCGGTTTCTCCTTTTTTTTTGGCAAGTTAAACTTTCCACTCATAGCTTCGAGTCAATCCTGCACAACAAAAACAAAAATACCAAAGACGTAAAATAGAAAAAAAATCTAAAAAAAAAATAATAAAAATACAATAAACCTAAAACCTAAACCTAAACACAAGTCCGTGTCGGCGGCGCCAAAAATTGATTGTTGTTTTTACAGTGTAGAAAAAGTGGTAAGAAAGATGTCGTTCACTCAGACTTGTAAAGGATGATTTTTAGATTCAAATAAAACTAGAAAACTCAAAGAAGGTTGTATCAAGATTTTAAAAGCACTGAGACTCAGGATTCCACCAATCTCCAATTTTTATGTGATTTAATCTAATCAATATTTGTGCAACTCTTTATGTTTAAAGTGATTATAATATTTTTGCCTAGACAGGTAGATTCTCAAAACAATAGTTGTAAATCGAAAGCATGGACCATCAAAAGACTTAACCTAAGCATGACCCATCAATTGAGAACACAACCACTTAATCAGAATCATATATTCGATTTCAGTCCAGTGCAAATAATCATAAAAGAAATTGCAAAAATCATTAAAAATAGAGATTACCACATAATAATTGGGAAAATGGCTTCCTCCATCGCCTCAGCAATGGGGTTTAGCTCCTCATGTTATTCACGAGCTCAAAATAGGTGTTCATAACTCAAATAAGTGAAAAACAAGAGAAAAGTGCTAATACAGAGATTTGCAACAGTTTATAGGTGTTGCAATCGCACTGTTACAAGAAACGTTAATAATAAACTGTTGTAGAATATAAGACTGCTCTGCGACTGACTCCGTTAGACCAATGTTCTTCGTGTTCTTGATAACTGCAGTAGTTGCAGCAACAATTCCTGTAGCTCTGATTTCTTCTCCTATCCTTTGTTGGTCCCCCAAAGTCTCGATTACCCCTGTTGAGTCCCAAAGGTCCTATTTATACACAACAGGTGGAACATACCACGAGAATATCTTCAATGATTTCTCTCTTCCTCACTCGTAAGTTTCGGACTTTTCTTTTCTTTCTCATCTTGTGTACGCGTCTGCAGCCGCTGATACTCTCCTGTCTGCGGTTCTCTTCTTTCGACTCGCACATTACTTCCATATATATACCCGAGAACAATATTGCTTCCCTGTTTTAGATTTCTACCAAATATACGAAGATTTTCTTCTTCTTTTAACTCTCAAAACACGTCACTCATCGCTGACTTGTCTCTACAACTTCATCCGACTCAATCTCTTCCAATACGATCCATCAAAACACACGCAGTTGAGCTGCATATTTCACGTAATATTAATCCTCCCCTGTTTCACGAGAACCAATTATCCAGACCACCTAGATCGAAGAAATTGCACATAGCATCCCTGTTAAGTCCAAACAGGTCCATTGAACCCAATTCTGGCGATTGAATCTCGTCCAAAACCTCCACAAATCCAAACCCTAATCTTCCCGTGAAAGAACTCAGTTTCCCGCCAATTTTGAAAATTCAAAACATAGAAGATGATGGAGTCCCCCTAACAGAAATGGGGGTGCAAATAGCAAATGGGTACCCCTTAGCAAAATGAGGTGCCCCTTAGTAATTCAAGTGCCCCTTATCCAAACTGAGAGTCCGAATAGTAATTTTTTCCCACGAGCACAAATACCGCTTTTCGAGCCAATTTTCCTGCAAAAGCTTATTTCTCCAAAACACCTACAAAAACATAAAATAATCAAATAAGCATAAAATCGAGCACTAACAATACACATAATTGAGATTATATTAGACACAAAAATGTGTCTATCAAATACCCCCAAACTTATTATTTGCTAGTCCTCGAGAAAATCAATTCTAGAAAATAAAATCCTAACTCAGTTGTCGCCGCAGCATCATCGGTTGCATTTAGCGTATGCAACAAGCCTTTAAACCCCTAGGTGGCCCTAGTGGCCGAGTTATAATCTCGGGAGGGCTTACAAGAGATATACCCACAAAACCTTTACTCCAGACCCTAGCTATTTACGCAGAACCTTGGAAGGCACTAAAGAATCTCCTTGGTTGGCATACTTAATGACTACAGGAGGAAGTACCCTGATGCGAAATTCCAATTGTTGTACACGAGTTTGCACTTAAGCATACTAAACTTCATAATAAGTGACATAGCTCTACTAAGATAGTTTCTGGACATCATAACTGGAGTCAACCAATCACATGGATAGATTATGAGATGGATATAGAAAAACATAGATGGTTTTGATGTTGACTAAGGTGAACGGTGTTTCTCATATATGTCTGAAGGCCACTGCCAAAACGAACCTATACTAATGGACTGAGATACTGGTCTGGACTAATATCAACACACGGGCATATACAAGGGAACCAGTGGTCGATAATCCTAGCTCTAGGTCAACTCAGCTGGCATATACAAGGGTACCAGTGGTCGACTTTATTGAATTTATTCCGGTTGGTCTGGTGGTCTGGTCTCAATTTCTTTTTCTTTCTTTTTTCTTTTTTTTTCCTGTTTTTTTTTCCTCTCTTTTTCTTTTTCTTTTTTTAAATCTCAATCACTCTATTTCACCCAAGCAGTGGTAACAACTTGAATCGTGAGCCCCACCTAATCACTTAGAGAAACATATTTTAAAGAAAACAAAATAAAAACAGTGAAAAGGATTCAACGAGATATGGTGAAACTACCATGTTTTTTTTCTAACACCTAAGCTATGTGCTCATATGAATAGACTATTTAGATGTTTCCATCTAATCAGATTGGTTCCTCAACTCCTATAACCAAGATGCTTCCATCCACTTAGATTGGTTAGTACCATCCTTAATAAGCATAAATTTCTAGGCTCTGGAGTTTAACAATACAACTAAAAAGTTCCTCACATACCCCCAAACTTAAATCTAACATTGTCCTCAATGTTCTAAAGATTAAATTAAAAGCATGAACAATGAGAAACTGTTACCATTTAAAGCAAAAGAGATAAGGAAAGATATTACCGTGTTGCATGGATGTTGGGTTACCTCCCAAGAAGTGCTAAGTTTAAAGTCTTCAGACATACGTTAAATACCACAAATGGCTAATTACCTTTTCAAATCATATATCAATAGTCGAAACAACTGTAGGTCAACCAAATCAAATAAAACTGCCACAATTATGAGACAACTGCACCAAATCAGAAAAATGAACAGACAGAGCACATCCTCATCCAAGGTTTCCTGCAAGATAACGGGTTTTTTCTGTGGTTCCCACTCAGGCTTCATATGAGTGTCTTGACAAACAGATTCTTCTGAACTATGGGTTTCTAATTCCTGGATTTCCTCCCGGACAATATCAGGAGGATCAGGTTGTGGAGTCGGAAGAGACTCGGGTAATACTTCAGGAATACTATGCTCGATTCCCAGGTTAGGGACTTCTATTGGGGATACTTGACCATCACTACCCCCAAACTTAGAATTTTGGGTGTCTCTAGATAGACTAGTCATAATATTCCTAATTTTTAAACCATCAAGTTCCTGAAAAAGGTCAACTGCTTTCTCTAAGTTGTAATCAGGTGGTTCATCCTCTAAATGCATTTGAGGCATACAAACTATAGGACTTATATGTTTCGTATCCTCCATGGTCAACCCTAAAGCTTCCTTATTGTCTCGAATCATGATATCTGGCCTATTGTCCTGATGGGAAGCTATAATAATAGGCAAAGTCTCATATGGGCCTAAAAATGCATAATTAGGGTCCAACTTATGAGGCTCTTCAGGCTCTTCTAAATAAGGGATTAAGGTAGATCCACAATCTAGTAACGGTTCGAACCTAGCTTTCCATTTATCAATATCCAACACAGGAATAGAATCCAACAGAGCATTTACTTGTTCAATGTTGCTATCAACATCGAAATCCAGGCTAAAATGGGACAGACAACTCTCTAATGGATCTTCCGATATAATTTTTGGTAATGACTCCTGAATTAAGGTTCCTATCATGTTCACCTCTTCAATGCACGTGTCATCTAGCTCAGAATGTAGCTTATTGACATTAAAAATATTCAACTCAATAGTCATATTACCAAAAGATAGATTCATGATACCATTTCGACAGTTTATGATCGCATTAGATGTAGCTAAAAATGGGCGACCTAAAATCATAGGTATCTGGTTCTCTGGGTCAGGGACAGGTTGGGTATCTATGACCACGAAATCCACAGGATAAATAAACTTGTCGACCTCAATAAGAACAGCTTCTATCACACCACGAGGAATTTTAACAGACCTATCAGCCAACTGCAGTGTTATCTTGGTAGGTTTCAATTCACCAAGTCCTAGCTATAAGTACACATGGTACGGCAGTAAGTTCACACTAGCTCCTAAGTCCAGTAAATCTTTTTCTACCCGATGTTTTCCTATCGTGCAAGCAATGGTAGGCGCACTTGGGTCTTTATACTTCGGAGTTGTGGGGTTATGAATGATCTAACTTACATGACTAGCTAAAAAGGCTTTTTAGGGACACTAAGCTTTCGCTTTCGCTTACACATATCCTTAAGAAACTTGGCATAAGCCGGCAGCTGCCTAATTGCTTCTAATAACGGAAGGCTTATGGTAACTTTCTTAAAAACCTCAATTATGTCATTAAAGTTGGATTCACTCTTTGTTAGCACTAATAGCTGTGGAAATGGGGCTCTAGACATAAAATAGGGCCTCTCAGGAACCGAATTGGCATCATCAGAAATTTTATTAGTCTCCTCAGCTATGGATGGTCCTGAGGGGTGAACTAGAGTATGCTCACTAATGGGCATAGTTACCTTATTTTCTATAACTCTACCACTCCTAAGGGTGCTAATAGAATTTAGCTGATTTGATGGTTTTGCACCTATTTCATGAACTCCTCTAGGGTTGGGTTATGTTTGACAAGAAAACTTACCTTTTTCTCTCAAAGACTCATGTATGAGACTAACCTGGATTTTTAACTCGGAAATAGCCTGACTGTTTTCTTGTCCTATCCTGTTAATAGCTTGTAGACTCGTTTCTACGGATAACTGAAATTTTGCAGTTTGCTGAGTTAACAAGTTGAGAGACTCCTCTAAGCTTAGGATTTTCTTATCTGACTGATTCTGAAACTGAGCTGGTCCTGTTGGATTCTTAGTATAGCCAAAACCTTGGGGAGCATTAGAATTACTAAACTGCCCTTGACTTTGGCCCTTAGACCTGAAAGGTTCGGATGGTTTCTCCAACCAGGGTTATGGGTCGAACTTCTGAAAGTTATCGAATCTAGTGTTATTGTAAAGAGCATTAGCTTGCTCTTCCATAGTCTGGCCTTCCCGAAAAGGCTCCACTCTACCACTAGTGTGACCCAATTCTAAAGCTTCTAACCTTTTAGCTATTGCTGCAATTTTGGCATCTGATTCAAAGCCTCCTTCTAGCCTATTAACGTTTCCTCTTCCTAGAAGAATTGTTTTCTTGGGTTCCCTACAATTTTCCCATTGTTGGGTCTTTTCAGCGATTTCACTCAAATATGTCATTGCATCATCAACTGTTTGGTTTTCAAACTCACCTGTACACATAGATTCTACTGTGGTTGTAGTGGGATAATCTAAACCCTCATAAAGGATCTGAACTAACCTAACTGTAGGATCAGAATATCGCCAGAAGGACATATTTGCGAAGTTTTCATCTACAACACATTGCGAGTGTCGCAGACTGATGGCGTAATAGATGGCGGTGATAGAAACATGAAGAAAGCGCGAAGATCTTGCGAAAAATAGAGTGTCTGCGAGACTTAACATTTATACTCTTGCGAGGACATCGCAAGTAAAATCCGAAATTAAGGGAAATATTAATTGTACATGAGCTGTCATCCACTATGTAAACACTATATAAAGAGGAGAGCAGGAGAGAGAAAGGGGGGGATAATTTGGTAAGAGAGAGAGAGAGATATTTTGGAGAGAGATATTTTTAGAGAGGGATTTATTTTCTTTATCATCTTCTTCCCCTAAAACTAGATCTAGATCTCTACCAAATATCCATCAATGGAGATTGTAAATGAAATACTAATGTAATCTCAATAATCAGAGTGAAGAACCATGGATGTAGATCACATTGATCGAACCATGTAAAAAATCCTTGTGTCAATTTATATTTCTAGTCTTTATATTTAAAATTTAGATGATCAATAAGATCTAGATCTACAAAATATTATAGGGGGTGTGTTGTAGGAAATCCTGCAACTACATTTGCGCTAGAAACAGGGACCTAATCTTGTTGGTTCAAGAATTTTAGAAAAATTGGCTACTGTTAGTGATGAATTCACTAGATCTACAAAATTAAGGGACGAAAAAGGAAAGTTTACGTAAAGGATCTTCTTCTCGAGCAACAAATTTCGTTAGAAGATAATGGATCTAAGACATCACATAAGGTACAGGAGAAGGAAATATCGTTACAGCCCAATGGAAACTCAATTAAATATTTATGGGAAATTCACAAGTCAAGAAAGTTACCAGGGGAAGAATTTGTGCATGTGCGAAGGAAAAAGGGAACAAAGTTAAGAGAAATCTATATCTCACTAAGTATTTGATCTCCAAAGGCAAAAATGGGGATTTGGATTAAGATTTACACACTCAAACATCAAAAATCAACACATAGAGATGAGAAAACTTGGAAAAATTAATTGGAGTTTAGCGAAGTTGGAATAGAAGTTTCTCATAGCTTTTATTTTTACAAAAAAAAATAAAAATAAAATAAAAATAAAAATAAAAAAATAAATATAAAATACGAATTGAAGGCATATAATGGAGGATCTTGCAGAGTTTCGAACACAAACATTTCGTCCAGTATATCAGGTATTCACACAAAGATAAACAGAACAAGGAAATCACTAAAGTTAAGATATCACTAAAGAGAACAAGCAATTAGCAAAAAGAAGAGTACCAGCACAGACGGTCAGGAACAAAAGGAAGGAGTTTAGTGTCGCGGGTTCGACTCCCTCGTCACACAAATTTTTTCCATAGATTTTTCGCAAGAGATATTTTGAATTTATTCCAGGCAGAGGAGTTCATTTCACAAACAGAAGCTCGCACAGATGGTTAGAGTTAGAGTGAACAAACCTGTGGTCATGTGTTCGAATTCGCAGCCACACAAAGTTTTTCAAATATTTTTGAAATTTCAAGTACGAAAAAATGGAATAAAGTTATAGCATTGTGTGTTTGTTTCGCAAACAACAAGCAGCCCAGATGGTCAGAGAAGAAGTATGCAAACCAGAGGACTCAGGTTCGAATCTCCCTCCTCGCAAAG
The DNA here is from genome assembly GCA_023531295.1 of Papaver armeniacum. Taxonomy (NCBI): domain Eukaryota; kingdom Viridiplantae; phylum Streptophyta; class Magnoliopsida; order Ranunculales; family Papaveraceae; genus Papaver; species Papaver armeniacum. The sequence continues at coordinate 144,457 of JAJJWW010004284.1, forward strand.
AATTTTTTGCTTCGCAAAGAGGGGAAAAAATGGATAATTTCGCAAGGTTGTTTCATTATTTCACAAGCAAGAGGCAGCACAATTGGTCACCTGCGAAGTTAATGAGTTAATGATCGCGAGTTCAAATCTCAACGAACGTGTATTTTTCGCATTGATTTTTCGCAAGTGTATTTCGCAAGAAGAAAGTAGGTGATTATTTCGCAGAAACACTTCGCAGAGGCAGGGCTAGCACAGTTGGTAACAAGCAAAGAGAATGGGTTTGAAGATGCGGGTTCGAATCTCGCATTGAGTGTATTTTTTCATGAATTTTTGAGTAACAAAGAGATGAAGTTATCAATAAACAAAGTCATTGTTCCATTATGTCACAAACAGGAAACTAGTACAGTTGGTCTGGGCGGTGGAATACAAGTATAAGGTCGCGAGTTCAAGTCTCGCCACTTGACCTTTTATCTTTTTACATGATTTTACTCGAAATGCTAGAGACGAAGATCACATTAAAAGAATAATATGGTCACATTCTTTCACAAACAAGAGCCAGTAAAGTTGGTCAGGAGGCATGAATGCAAACAAAAGGTCGCATGATCAATTCTTACTTCTCATACATTTATTTTTGTTATGCGAGATTTCACAAAGAGGAAAGTTGATGATTATTTCGCAAGTTAATTTCGCAAGAGAGGGTTAGAACAGTTGGTATGGTGCGAGAATATGCAAGAGACAGGCCAAGGGTTCAAATCTCATTTCTCATACTTCTTTTTGCTGCGAGATAATTATATTTTGTGCGACATTTATACATTTCAAGGATGCTAGCTTCGCAAGCAAATCATATACTTCGCAAGAGACGACAACAACAGCAAACCACAAAAGCTAAGTACCACTTTCCTTGAACATTTTACTTTTACAACAAATAAAAAGATTTTTGATTTGATTTACAAAAAAGCGATTCAATCGCAAGATTACAAATATTACTAAGATTTTAAGATTATAAAGACTTCAAAATTACAAAGATTTCTAGATTTCAAAATTACAAAAAATCCAGAAAATTCAATTTATATATTTCTCTAGAATATTTATTTTATAGACAATAAAAGGTTTTTGATTTGAATCACAAAACGCGATACGATCGCAGAATTATAAATATTTCACAACTACAAAGATTTCAGGACTATAATGTATTAGAATTTCTCTTGAATATTTACTTTGCTTCAAATGATATGATATTATGAGAATGAATGAAAGAAATGACAGAAATGAAAGAATGAGTGAAGGAAGTGACAGAAATGAAGGAATGAATGAAAGGATGAATGAAAGAATGAAGACATGCGATATTTTCGCAGAGATAATGGAAATGCGATAATTTCGCAAAGATAATGAGAAAGAGATAATCAAAAATGAATGATTGAACGAATTGACAAACCGAATGAGTGAGTGAATGGGACGAACCTTTATGGCGTACACCCTAGTTCGCGAATGATATTTAGTAAGAGGCAAATGTAAGACCTAAAGTGCGTCATATAAGGGGGTATCTCTTGACATGGCTCAGTGAAAAGGTTACACCGCTCCTGGAACCTGAGTCATGGAGATTTGGGGCCCATGAAAGCCTATCCGGGAGAGATACCTTGGATTCCCAACTATATATATAAGGTTATACTCTGGTTGGGCGCCCGAGGGTCTCTTCCAAGGAGTCAGTGTATGCTCAAGGCGCCGGGGTACACGGTTGAGCCAAGAGTGCCTGGGGCATTTGAAGTGTCTCGGCCATTCTTGGCAAGTCTTGGCATATGTTGCACTCGGACCGAAGAAAACTCCACTTAAGGTGCAGTCTCGTAACCATAAACCATATAGGTATAAGGGATAAGAGGCTGCGAAAACAACTGGTTGTTGTTAAGACCGGATGGGAGGAGCTAGTCTTGTATGGCCGATGTACGCCTCCTTGAAGGGGCAACCAGGGAGAAGATAAGGGCGGCAACCTCCATTAGGGAGCTGATAAGTGTCAAAAGACGCAAATGTCATGAGGCTTTATTTTCGCAAGGAAATTTAGGCTCGTCATATTTGTGCGATGATACTGCAGAGGCAATAATACTAAAGAAATGATAAGACAAGATCAATGGGTCATTACATGAAAGTGTAACGACGTCCTGCGATTTTGTCGCAAGACGGTAATGTCATGGGGCTTTATGTTCGCAAGAATATTTAGGCCTGTCATATTGTCGCAATAATGAGGGGTGGCAAAATAAGACCTTTAACTAGGAAGGCAAAATAAGACCACACAAGATAAATGATAAGGCAAGATCAATGGGTCATTACATGAAAATGTAAAGACGTCCTGCGATCTTGTCGCAATGACAAAATTCAACATAAAAAATTTGGATGTAGGTAATACAGTTCCTTTATAGCAAAAAAGATTACATGATAAGCTTGCGAGCTTGAGAAAATGATTAAATAATAAGCTTGCGAACATATACATGATAATAAAACTGAGGCAATGCAAATTACGCACACTTGATATTATGATCATATTATTATGCGATACTAATAGTGCAGGTATAAGTAAAGATGAAGCACAAGTAAGAACTTGCGAGAAACAATAATTACGCAAAGAGGAATGCATATACTAGAGACAAAATCAGAGAAATGAAGAATGGAAGCGATTTAAAGCTACATCAATTTGAGAGCGGCAAAATGAGCTAAGTAACACAAACATTAGCTATACATTGCAATAGATAAGCATTCTCATCATACAAGCATCATACTCGCATCATGAAAGCATCGCATAAACATTTCATGGCATAAACATCGCATACACATTTCATAACATAATCATTATATTCGAACAAGTATTTTACAGAATTTCGCAGAATTGTTCAAAACTTCGCAGAGATATTCAGAATTTCACAGAATTATTAAGAATTTCGCAGAATGTGATTATTTCACAAGATAAGATAAGCAGCCTGAAGAGATTATACTATCGCATGAGCACAAAGCATGAGACAGAGGCAAAATAAGAATGCAAAAACAATTCGCTCAATCAACACTTTCTCAAGGATTCTACGCTCATAGATAAAGAACAGAGGCAACTATGGATAACCAAGAAAACATTTTATGTTCTTTATCTTCTCGGCAAGAATCACCTCCAAAGAAGATATTCACCAATGAACAACAAGAATCCTCACCAAAAATGGAATAATAACTTTGCATGAACATAGGCAATACTTCTTATACTTCAAGGATTAATACTTCTTATTCACTTCGCAAAGCTTCGGAATTTCGCAAAAGAATAGAGCATTGCATGAGGCAGAGAGCATGGAGTAATAATTTCGCAATACTTCTTATTCGCAATCAAGGACGGATACTTCTTATACTTCTAAAAGGATACTTCATACTTCTTATATATTTCGAGGATTAAGTACTTCTTATATTTCTTCAAGGATACTTTATACTTCGCATACTTCAAGGGTTGATACTTCTTATTTATTTCGCAATGCTTCGGAACTTCGCGAAAGAATAGAGGCAAGTACGTACTTTTCAAGTCCAGTATTCTTTTTCTCGTTCCTTCATCAATAAAGATCAAAGACTACTACAACAACGAATTTTTTCTTAAAGATCGCTCTTCAAGCAATATTCAAGAAAAAAGAGGCAAGATGTAGGATCAGAATATCGCCAGAAGGACATATTTGCGAAGTTTTCATCTACAACACATTGCGAGTGTCGCAGACTGATGGCGTAATAGATGGCGGTGATAGAAACATGAAGAAAGCGCGAAGATCTTGCGAAAAATAGAGTGTCTGCGAGACTTAACATTTATACTCTTGCGAGGACATCGCAAGTCAAATCCGAAATTAAGGGAAATATTAGTTGTACATGAGCTGTCATCCACTATGTAAACACTATATAAAGAGGAGAGCATGAGAGAGAAAGGGGGGGATAATTTTGGTAAGAGAGAGAGAGATATTTTGGAGAGAGATATTTTTAGAGAGGGATTTATTTTCTTTATCATCTTCTTCCCCTAAAACTAGATCTAGAGCTCTACCAAATATCCATCAATGGAGATTGTAAATGAAATACTAATGTAATCTCAATAATCATAGTGAAGAACCATGGATGTAGATCACATTGATCGAACCATGTAAAAAATCCTTGTGTCAATTTATATTTCTAGTCTTTATATTTGAAATTTAGATGATCAATAAGATCTAGATCTACAAAATATTATAGGGGGTGTGTTGTAGGAAATCCTGCAACTACACTAACCTTTTCTAAACCACGATGAGGACATTGGGCTAATAGATCATTGAACCTTTCCAAATACCTATACAAAGATTCTCCCTCCTGTTGAGAAAATGTGCAGATTTGCGTCCTAATATACGATGTTTTGTGCCTAGGGAAAAACTTGTTCAAAAAGGCAGATGTAAGTTGTTCATATGTTTCAATGGGCCCGGAAGCCAAACTATATAGCCATGATTTATCTTTATCTTTCAGGGAAAAAGGGAATAACCTAAGTTTCGAAGCATCATCATCAAGGTTTCTAATCTTTAGGGTACTACAAATTTCCTCAAAGTCCCTAACATGGAAATAGGGGTTCTCATTTTCTTTCCCTAAAAAGATTGGGAGCATCTGTAACATCCCAGGTTTAAGTTCATAATTTGCTTCCGTGTCAGCTAACCTGATACATGAGGGACGAGTAGTCCTAGTCGGATTCAACAAAGTTTTCAAAGTTGCCATTTCTGGATCTACCTGAGTTATAGGGATTCTCTCCTCAGTAAAAGATGGATGTTCAAAACTAGACTTTCCAAAATCAGAGGTCTCTAGATTAAGGTAATCAAGATTCTTGTTTCCTAAAATATCACTTCTAAGTTTTTCACGCATAAACCGTCCTAGAGCGTCTCTTTTTCGTTCAGGCATACACAAGAATTCAACAAAAATCTGTGCACATGCAAATGATGGGCTCACTAATTTAGGTAAGCTTGGGTTACTACAGCAAAATATACCCAAAGGTACGAGGCTGAGGTTTGTATACTTTCAGCTGGTAACTCCCAAAAGGCCCAAGGCACGGGTTCAGCTTACTAATCCACGAGTTTTCCTAAACTCGGTGATCTGACGAGGGATGCAATTGGTGTGTGCAACTGTGTATTTTTTATAATAAATAAAAATAAATAAGCAACCAAATAAATGAAAATTACAAGTCCAAAAGAAAATAAATAAAAAACTACTAAATAAAAGTCCAAAAATAATATCTCCGGTTTCTCCTTTTTTTTGGTAAGTTCAACTTTCCACTTATAGCTTCGAGTCAATCCTACACAACAAAAACAAAAATACCAAAGACGTAAAATAGAACAAACATCTAAAAAAAAATAAAAATACAAAACCTAAAAATATAATAAACCTAAAACCTAAACCTAAATACAAGTCCGCGCGGCGGCGCCAAAAATTGATTGTTTTTTTTACAGTGTAGAAAAAGTGGTAAGAAAGATGTCGTTCACTCAGACTTGTAAAGGATGATTTTTAGATTCAAATAAAACTAGAAAACTCAAAGAAGGTTGTATCAAGATTTTAAAAGCACTGAGACTCAGGATTCCACCAATCTCCAATTTTTATGGGATTTAATCTAATCAATATTTGTGCAACTCTTTTCGTTTAAAGTGATTCTAATATTTTTGCCTAGACAGGTAGATTCTCAAAACAATAGTTGTAAATCGAAAGCATGGACCATCAAAAGACTTAACCTAAGCATGACCCATCAATTGAGAACACAACCACTTAATCAGAATCATATATTCGATTTCAGTTCAGTGCAAATAATCATAAAAGAAATTGCAAAAATCATTAAAAATAGAGATTTCCACATAATAATTGGAAAAATGGCTTCCTCCATCGCCTGAGCAATGGGGTTTAGCTCCTCATGTTATTCACGAGCTAAAAATAGGTGTTCATAGCTCAAATAGGTGAAAAACAAGAGAAAAGTGCTAATACAGAGATTTGCAACAGTTTATAGGTGTTGCAATCGCACTGTTACAAGAAACGTTAATAATAAACTGCTGTAGAATATAAGACTGCTCTGCGACTGACTCCGTTAGTCCAATGTTCTTCGTGTTCTTGATAACTGCAGTAGCTGCAGTAACAATTCCTGCAGCTCTGATTTCTTCTCCTATGTGCCTTTGTTGGTCCCCCAAAGTCTCGATTACCCCTGTTGAGTCCCAAAGGTCCTATTTATACACAATAGGTGGAACATATCTCGAGAATATCTTCAATGATTTCTCTTTTCCTCACTCGTAAGTTTCGGACTTTTTTTTTCTTTCTCATCTCGTGTACGCGTCTGCAGCCGTTGATACTCTCCTGTCTGCGGTTCTCTTCTTTCGACTCGCACGTTACTTCCATATATATACCCGAGAACAATATTGCTAACCTGTTTTAGATTTCTACCAAATATACGAAGATTTTCTTCTTCTTTTAACTCTCAAAACACGTCACTCATCGCTGACTTGTCTCTACAACTTCATCCGACTTAATCTCTTCCAATACGATCCAGCAAAACACACGCAGTTGAGCTGCATATTTCACGTAATATTAATACTCCCCTGTTTCACGAGAACCAATTATCCATCCCATCTGGATCGAAGAAATTTCCCATAGCATCCCTGTTAAGTCCAAACAGGTCCATTGAACCCAATTCTGGCTATTGAATCTCGTCCAAAACCTCCACAAATCCAAACCCTAATCTGCCCGTGAAAGAACTCAGTTTCCCGCCAATTTTGAAAATTCAAAACATAGAAGATGATGGAGTCCCCCTAACAGAAATGGGGGTGCAAATAGCAAATGGGTACCCCTTAGCAAAATGAGGTGCCCCTTAGTAATTCAAGTGCCCCTTATCCAAACTGAGAGTCCGAATAGTAATTTTCTCCCACGAGCACAAATACCGCTTTTCGAGCCAATTTTCCCGCATAAGCTTATTTCTCCAAAAACACCTAAAAAAACATAAAATAATCAAATAAGCATAAAATCGAGCACTAGAAATACACATAATTGAGATTATATTAGACACAAAAATGTGTCTATCAGTAACATATATCTTCATCCTTAAAGGTGATAGCCTCTTTAGGTATAGGATTGTACGCCTTTCCGGATGCAATCGCAGTGATAGCTTTGGATGTTTCTCGGACTTGGTTTTCACTAAAACCCAGAGAATCGAAGAAATGTTGAGCCAAAACAGTTTGAGAAAATTTACTAGAAATTCCATTCATATCCGAAAAGATCACTGTCTCAGAAACATCACAGACTTCTTGTTCTTCTGCATCCTCCTAAGGCCTCCAAGCTTCTCCCTCAGTGGGTTCATGTGAAATCATCATAACTTGATGCTGAGGAAGTGGATCGCTTTTGATGCTTTGCTCTCCTATCTCCAGCTCTCCATGGCTCGCTTTATTTGTACAATGTATCGAAGGGAATAACATTCCACGGTCGGATGGTGAACTCTCCTGTGGTTGTGGCAATACCGCTCGTGTGTCTTATCTGCCGCGGTAGGTTCTGCGGACACGGGTGGCATAGTTTCTTCCTTGTTCGAAACCCATTGTTCCAAAAGTCCTATTATATGTTCTTTACTGCACGACAATGGTGGTGGTGGGTTAGATCTTCCTCAATCCGTTCTTCCTCCCCTTCTTCCAGACTGTCCTCCACGATAAGAGCCAAAAGCAGCTCCGCCTTTTCCTCTTTCACTTCCTTGATCATTGAAAGCTAGTGCAGACGCAGCGTTGACAGAATGTTGTTACCAAGTGTGCCCGCTCGCTCCAGGGTTCATAACATCCGCACAATCTGATATCCAGGCCGCAGCCTCTTCAACCTCCACAAAGGTTTGAAATTTGAAGTTCGTCAGATTTAACCGGAAAACAATGTCCATCCCTCTGATGTAGATTTTCACTAAGCACTCCTCTGGGATATCCTTGTGGCATTCTAATGTAAAATCTCGGAATCGAGTGATGTATTTGCCGATCTCTTCTCCTACCCGCTGGGTGCACCTTCTCAAATATATTGCAGTAACACTTCTTTGGGCGGAGTAAAATTTCTTCAAGAAGAGCTGTACCATGGCTGACCATGAGCTAATACTTCCGTGTTTCAAGTTGTCGTACCAGGTAAAAGCATTTTCTATCAATGACTTTCGGAATTCCCGCATGCAAAGGCTTTCATCTTGAGCGTAAGCATTCATAGCCGATAGGAAATGACTCATATGCTCTCGCGCGTTCCCTTTTCCTCTGTATGTTTTAAACTTTGGCGATGTGTAGTCCTCCGGATATAAGTAGTCAGCAACTTCCACGGAATATGGTGGTTCCAACGAGTCATAAGCATCATGCTTTATCACCCGATAATTAGTCTCTAAATATTTTGCAATCGCGTCCTCCGTCATGCCCGGGACCTTTTCCTACGTTTTGCTCTCTCGCTCGCTTTAGGAGCCCGTGCAATTCCTGCTGATTTTTTATAGACGCATCTAACTCCTCTTGCATTTCAGACATTTCTCGCTCGCTCGTCTCAGCCGTAGCTTTTTCTTTAGAAATCTCTCCTTTCTTCTGAGACGCTCTTGCACCCAGGGATGCTCATGCTCCTTGCACAATGGGTGTAGTAACCACTGCGCGGAAGCGTATCTCATCGTCACTCTCTCCGTGCACATCTTCTATAGAAACATGATCCGGTTTTGGGAGTGCTCCGCCCACTGGTATTTCCTGGCTCGCACTTGGGAGTATCATGCTGGAAAAAAGGCTAAGAACCTCCCACTGTGGTCGCAATGTTGATAGGGTAAAACGTGGGAAGGAGGAACTAGCCCTAATCACAGAAAGTACTCCCAAGGTGTAGAGAGGTTTATGAGAGGTAATGATGGGTTAATGATGTCTCAATAGGTGTGCACTCTTTCCCCTTTTATAATGACCATCTTATGAAAAAGTGCCCATAAGATTAACATATTACTAAACTACCATTTCCCTTTACTTAAGTTAATACTAAACCCTAAGAGGCTTTCTTCTTGAGCTGAAGCCCAACCAACTTAATATGGTCTTGGATGGACTAGAAATATCCCATCCTAGTGGGTTAGGCCTAGTCCCCTAGTATCTCCATCCTAAAATGGACCCTTGATAGGTTAAGGGGTTATCTATTTTAGGATTGGTTATTTTCATGTATCAACATCTATCAAAGATAAACAAGATTATAGTTGGATCCTAGCCGATCAAGGTTTGTGCACAAAATATACGAAAACTAATAATAAAAACTTCATCGTCTTCAGATCTTTGTTTGTCGTCAATAATAACCTACACAACACCACTTGAAACATCTTGTGATCAATCATGCACATAATGGAGTCTGTTAACAATAGATTATCACAAGATGTCTTTAGATCCGAAAACGGTTCTAAAGATCCCCTCAATACTTTGATCTAGTTTGAGCCTTATATCAGAAGAGAAGGTTCTCAAGAATAAACAAACTAGGTGCAATCAAAGTTTTAACCACCGTTATCCAATCAAATCAATAATCGAAAACTACAATAACAATGCAATTATCTAGTTTCCCACCAATGTTACTCGTAGAGCTTCTTGATCCCACAGAAGTCTTTAAACGAGCGGTCGGTAGAGATTTCGCCTAATTAGGGTACTTTTCTCTACAGATAGACGGCTCCACCAGAAACAACAAGAATGAAGTTTGCCTGGCTCTTAGGATAGTTTGCAAGAAATGCAAACTCAAGTATTTATACACCAAGGTTGTCTGGACAACAAGGAAATTCCAAAACCGAAAATATTCTCAAGATATTCACATTAAAGTACCTAATTTCGGTTTTCCTATTTCCACATAAATGTCAAACCATATTTCCGAAAACTCTCATAGAAAACTTCTATTATTAGTCTAGCACATTAACTAATAATATTTTCCAGAGGATATGCTTAATTGTTGGTAATTAAAACGTATATGATGAAAATTATAATTAAATGTTTTTCACTTTTTTGGACCTGGGATCACCTTGAGTATCAAGGAATATCTTTGAACAATTAATGATTAGAGTTATGTACATGTTCAAATAATGTCGACATCTAGAAGTTTCTCATCTTATCAAACTGTTGATGGTGGTTTATAGCTTAGGGTTAAAATCGTAAAACCGTACATATGACATGACGTCACTATGACCACTAGCGCATTTATTGAATCAATTAGCATGCCTACGTAAGAATTACCAGGGTACCGTTTTTTTATATACATGTGTCATGTTCCACGACAGAACCCTTAGTATTGACCGACATCATCTTCGTATATACCAAACCCTAATTCTCTCACCACCGTGCCAATGGCAAACCATGCCAGCCACGTCTCCACGTGAAGGCATGCCGACCATGCCAGCCGCACCACCGTGCCAATGGCAAACCATGCCAGCCACGTCTCCGCGCCAAGGCATGCCGACCATGCCAACCACACCATCGTGCCAATGGCAAACCATGCCAGCCACGTCTCCGCGCCAAGGCATGCCGACCATGCCAGCCGCACCACCGTGCCAATGGAAAACCATCCCAGCCACGTCTCCGCGCCAAGGCATGCCGACCATGCCAGCTGCACCACCGTGCCAATGGCAAACCATGCCAGCCACGTCTCCGCGCCAAGGCATGCCGACCATGCCAGCCGCACCACCGTGCCAATGGCAAACCATGCCAGCCACGTCTCCGCGCCAAGGCATGCCGACCATGCCAGTCGCACCACCGTGCCAATGGCAAACCATGCTAGCCACGTCTCCGCGCCAAGGCATGCCGACCATGCCAGCCGCACCACCGTGCCAATGGAAAACCATACCAGCCACGTCTCCGCGCCAAGGCATGCCGACCATGCCAGCCGCACCACCGTTCCAATGGCAAACCATGCCAGCCACGTCTCCGCGCCAAGGCATGCCGACCATGCCAGCCGCACCACCGTGCCAATGGCAAACCATGCCAAAGCTATGCCGGCCATACCACATGCCGCTGGCTACCAAACGGAGGGTTGCAACGATCAACGGCTACCCTTCCATCTGAGATGCAGATCTCAACCGTCCAAGTTCGCCACCTAATACATGGCAACTTCTAGCCCAAGGCCAAACATCACGGTTGTACAAAACCCTAATTTTGGTCGCGCCTAAACTATGCCAAAGCTTGTTGGTACCCTACTTTCATTGACCAATCAGGTTGCTCCAAACCTGCTACGGTCTCAAAAGAGGCTCTTTCAAAAAAGCTTCCCAAAGGCTAGCTTCCCAAAGCACGCTAGCTTCCCAAAACGAAACGCGTCAACTTCCAAAACGCGCCAAACATGCCGCACGCGCATACCAAAAAGCCATGCCATCCATGCCGCCATGACACAAGCGCGGCTATGCCACCTCGAGCCCGCAACATCCCTCATGAATTCTTCCTGAGTTTTACTGTCAGTATGTTTTGACCTCCCGAACGAGCTCAAAACCTAAATATCCTCACGTTGGGAGATAGGAAATTCTTTTCCGGTCGAATGGAGGGGAGGACCGTCAAAATCCGAGTCCGTACGAGAATTCTACAGCGATTCTAGTAAAGGGCGCTAATTAGGGTTTCAGCATGCCAAACCCAAATTTAGACGAAGTTGCCAGGCTACAAACGGAAGGTAGCCACGATCAACGGCTGCCCTTTGTCCTTAGATGGAAATCTCAGCCGTACAAGTTTGCCACCCAACGCGTGGCAACTTCTGTACTAAACCCTAATTTTGGCCGCGCCTAACACATGCCAAAGCCATGCTCGACGCTGCCTGCCAAAACGAAGGGTTGTAATAATCAACCGCTACCCTTCCTGTAGGATCAGAATATCGCGACATCAATACTTCGCGAGATTAATAAATAATGACATTGCGAGGGAGTCGCAGGGAAGTAAAATAAATGACGCAATGAATGACGACAGCCAGAACATGAGAAGAATGTGAAGACTCAGCGAAATTTAGGAGTGTCGTGAGAATTGATACATGTACACTTGCGATATTTCGCAAGACATTCCCGAAAATAAAGGACAGCTTAGCTGTCATCCACTGTGTACTACCCTATATAAAGGGTTGAGTAAGTCTGTTGTGAGGGAGTTCTTTTTGAATTGTTAAGCAAGTCTTTAGGAGAGAGAAAGTTTTAGAGTGATTGTAATTCTTTAACTCATTTCTATTTCATATTGTAAAGATTCAAGTATTCAATCAATAGAAATCATAATCATTCATCTTAAAATGACTTAATTGTGTATATTCTAGTGAGGGGTGTAGTGTAGGATTTCCTGCAACTACATAATGGCGCTAGAAACAGGGACTGATTGAAGATAAAAGATTGGATATTGTCATTAAAACGGTAAAAATCAAGAGTATGATGGATAAATTGAAGAAAATTAGAATCAGGGAGAGTAATGAAGAATTGGAATGTAATATGATTTCAAAATCAATGGTTAATGAATTTCATGAAGGTATTAAAGGGAGAATACATAAAAGAGATTTTGAAGGAAAGAAAATCATAGCAGCAAAGGAGGTGTTACCCTTGAAAGAATGGGAAAAACAGAGAATTATATTCACGGCAACAGAGATGTCAGGAAAGAACTCCCTCACAAGAAAATGCTGAACAAGAAAATAATTCATCCGATGTATGTAAATTCAACTCATCTCCAAAGAAGTTAAATTCCTAAAGAGAAAAAACTAGACCATATTGTGAGCATCGTCAGTCGAACTCGCATGTGCCGCTTATCTCAAGCATGTTTGAATAATGCTAGTGCATCAAACTATAAGTCTTGATTTCAGCCTACTATAGCCAGTTGTCTTTTAATTAGATATAAAGTGTAGCCGAGCTCAAGAACTCCATGGCAATCATCATACAAGACGGGCGACTACTCATGAACCATGAACTTCATCGAATAAAAGGTTTGTGTGGAGACTTGAACTTATCTCACACCAAAAGTCTATTTACTCTATCTTCTATTCTGAGACAAAAGTCAAAGTTCATAGACTTCTTATATTATACACATTTTCTATTTGAGCTTTGAGTTTAACTCGCCCATCTATTTCTCAAAATATGTGTCAGTAAGCTTTCGCTTTTTAGCCAAATTCATCTTTACCTAGTGACGTAATGTCATGTTATGTTTCAATCACTTTGAAAATTTCTCGATTTAAAAATGGTCCAGTGAATAACTCGCTATATAACAATCTCCGAGAATGTTTCAAATGATTGAAATGAGATTTTAGATTACATAACCTTTGTGAGGGGATATAAGCATTGCTTTTGGAAACACATATATGTATAAGTCCTTATTCCTGAACCAAAGTTTGCGAACTTTGTTGATCAAGAGAAACTAATGTGGCGTGAGCCAAGTCCGCGAATCGGGAAGTTCTCACCCAGAATTTCTACTGGAGTTTGTGAACTCCTTCCGTGAGCTTAAGTCCGCAAACCTAACCCGCGAACTTGATTAGGTTATATATAAACCGGTTGTTCTTCAACTCATGTTTATATAAACTAAGGAATGCTTTTGCAAACCGTGGCTATAAAGTTCATGAACCGATTCGAGTGAATCAAACCGCTTTTGCTTCGATTGTGTCTTGTGTAGTTACATAAGATCTAAGCAATTGAACAATCCCTAACTAGTTCATTTGAGTCATTTGAACTAGTTATGGTGAAGAAAATATGGTTAATATGAGAAAGTGATCATATGGCTAACCATTTGCTAACTATTGTTGAACCCAAATGTTAATGTTTGGGAACTACATAAAAACCCAAAATTGACATTTCATTTGTGTGTAACAAGCTAAGGTTTCGATCCAACGGCTTGAGAAATATTAGTCAATCTAATCAAAGCCATCTAACTAGTGAATATTGAATGCTTTGTTACCAAGCTTCATTGATTGCAAAACTCGATTTGAAAACTATATACTGGAGAACTCTAGCAACTAGGAAACCTAATCCCCACACCTTACGTGTGATACTAGTTGTGATAAGCTAGAGTCGCTTCCTCCTTACCTTGGGTTTTCTTCAAACCAAAGTTAACGACTTAAAGACTTACTGGGATTGCGAAGCCGACCGATACTACTTTTCTTGCAGCTTGTGTGATCTGATCTTGTTGTTTCTATCGCATAAGTACAATTTGAATAATTGGCTTGAGATTTATATCTCCGATAAGCAAGATAGAAAAGAAATCACAAACACTTCGCCTCATTGTCAGGGATTCGCAATATCTTTTTTTGTCACAATAATAAGATTATTGTGAGGTGATTGATAATACTAGTCGTTCTTCAGAATATAAGTCCGGTTTATCGATTGGTTCATGTTCACCTTGATTTATCAAAAGACGTAATAAAAACTTGTAGGTATATTCGTGAGACGATTTATCTATTACCATAGACTTTTCAGGTGATACAGATTTGTTTATTAAAGTCTTGGACTTTGGGTCAGTAACTCTTAGTTGGGGTGATATCAGCTAAGGGAATCAAGTACGTAACATCCTCACGTGGGATCGTGAGGTGTAGGAGCATAACCGTACTTGATCAAGGTGAGATTGATTGGGTTAAATTAATAATGCCCACCGAGCACTGGGATTAGGCTAGTGTCCGTAGCGGTTTAATACACGTTGTGTTCAACTGGACTAGGTCCCCGGGTTTTTCTCGCATTTGCGTCCTCTCAGTAATAAAATTCGGGGCTTCGTGCTTTTTTTTCCGCATTATATTTTGTTATATAATTGAAATATCACAGTTGTGCTTGTTCAATCAATTAGAATATCCACCTTTGGTTGTTGATTTAAATTTGATTGAGACTTGATATTGGTCTTTCGTACCATCCAAAGTTATCTCTCTTCGATAAAGACTCGGCAGATTTATATTTGCTTGAGTAAAGATCATATCGAGAGATTGAGATATAAACTTTGATATACTTTTTATCTGGGGATTGAGTCCACAGCTTGATTCTAGAAAGTATATTGAGTTTGTCCATACAGATTGTTAAGCTAAATATTGGGTGTGGTTGTTATACCCCATTTTTATCAATCGCACGAGCGTGTAAACACGCTAAGACTTCATAAGTCCGTGCTTGTAGTAACTCGAATACGAACAATGCTCTATCTCTAATAGCGCATCAGATCGTAAATTACCAGATGTTTTTCAAAGCTGATTCACCTCAGAAAACTGCCACATCTATGTCAATATCTAAATATTCTTTAATGTGAAACTGCTGATAACTGGGAAACACTCTAAGAACATGATTTAACTTTCTGGCTTAAGGTGATTCAGAGCATTGATAGATAGGCTGAAGGAGGAAGTCTCAGAGTATGTTAAGTTTTGAATTCGTTGGAAAAGAAGAAGATGACAACTTCTCATGTCACATCTCTTCTCGACTCCTCTCTCGTCGAAAAAAAAGCAATTGGACAAGATGTTACGCAGTGCTTATGTTTCTCAATCGCTCTAACGTAATCGATCCTCAAGTATTCTCGAGAAAACCTACGATGAAGTCACTTGAATGTGATAATCTTTATCAAAGTTTTCTGGAAGATAAACTTGAGAATCAAGCTAAAGGTTTAACTCTCAACAAATTAGTTTTGATGACGAGAAAGTGCTTATCTCGCCGAGAAAACGCCCGGAGGCCGATTAAGCACGCTCCCGATAAAAATCAGATGTTGGAAGATGACTTGAAAAAAATTTAATACTAGTTCAATCAAATTAACCACTATGCTAGAGCAGTAAAAAATCCCCTGATACACGAGATCGGGCTATAAGGGAATGGGGATGCTCCAAGTATTAGCAAAGAGGTAAAATCGTCAAGGTCGTGATTCTTATCAACAAAAGGTTTCCACCGATGCAATGGTAAAAGTGTAATACCTTTCACCTACTATTAAAGTCCTAAAAGACCAAAGTATACAACCTCCAAAGTCAAAGACACGGACGAGGTAAGAACATTCCTTATGTTTACTAACTATTACTTTAAATAAAGGTCACCCGGAAAGGAGACGTCATTTCCGTGATAAGGAATGAGAAAACTTCATGATGTTCTTTGTTTGGGCATCACAAGAAGTCATGGAAACCAAGATCATATGTTAAGACTAATACCCTTAACTACAAAGGTTGTAATCATTCAACCTTAGGGAAAGGAATCAAAAGGGCTTTGATAATTTTTCCTATAAACGCCATACGAATCCTTTTCACAATCGTAATGGTTATCAAAAGGATAACTTCGTAAAGACGAAGACAAGATCCGATGCTCCCAATTGGAGAAAGACTAACTTGTAAAAGAATATCAATCCAATTCTTCGAGAATTCTAGAATAGAGTAATGGAAGAAGGTTCCGTCTGTTCCTAAAAGCACTCGTAGGGGTACCAAAGAAAGCCAATAATGCTTTGAGTGTGAAAAGGAATGGTCTTCCAAAATTCCATGACTCGAGAAGGCAAAGATTCATGATATCGAAACTTAACAAGTTTTTTCGAAAATGGAATTGATGTGAAAGGTTCTAAAAGCGATCTTTATGATAACCAGGTCACTTGTGGTGACCAAGACGTTGTTCACCCCAACACAACTTGATTGTGTTGTAAGTGCATCCTCACCAAGGAATGCCATGTTATGTATACGCGAGGGAAGCACAAGAACGTTACTACGATTATGTTCTAAGGTCAGAGAATCGACCGGATTCTTCTAAAAAGGTATGTCATAAACCCCGAGCAAGATTTGTGTTGATCTATGTATCTTGCTTATTGTTCATTTCTACCTAAATTGATATGTGTTTAAGGTTCTAAATGTTTAGGTTTGAAAATAGTAGCTAGTGGATGTTTTGACTTCATGGTACACCTACCCGGTATGCATAACATCATTTAAAATCAAAACTGTGGGTTTAAGCATGCATACGCTGTTTGTATACTCCCCTGTGTCATGAAAATTCGTTTGCAAAACCAGATGCATACTTAACGTCGATATTCCAGAAACTTGTTTTGGTCAGAACTTCTTCATCCGAACTCTGATTGACTCTCATTCTTTTTGCATTCTCTTCCTTCAATCTCTATTCAAAATGATGATGAGAAACCTTGAATTTGGATGAGTTAAGATTGGTATTTGTCCTGTCTCTTATGTTTGGAGTGTTTTGCTCCGTTTCATCGCACTTGTTCCACTTATCTTGACTTGGGCACTTGGATTCTTGAGTATTACTCTTCTAAGCTAATTTATAGCCTTTTACAAGAAATGTTGTTGGTAATCACAAAGAAGGAAGTTCAAGAATGGGCGTAGTACGCATTGCTATAGATTCTGAATGTTCACAATCATCCTTTGTGAACTATGGTGCATGGTCGTTAATGACTTTGTATGTTCTTCTTTGTTAAGAAAATCTTTTATACGCCTTGGTAGCTATTCTTGGTGTAAATACGGCGAAAAAGATTGATTCTACCCCTAAGGACAAATCATCTTATATGCGCATTATGAGTTTATCTTGATACCTAGAAACTTATGGGAATTTATTCTTGTTTTTGAGAAGGATTACTAGAGTTTGGAATAGCCATTATTGTGATTACACATAGCTATGTTCCAACGTTTTCATCTTCATGTTTTTAGATTTATTGGTTTAAACTCTAAATTTGTTTGGAAGATGATTTTTGAAGTATTAATCTTTATGGTTTTATATATTGCAATTATTTATGGGATATGTGTGTTTGCGTCCGTGAACCGTGATTGTCCCATATCTTGTCAAAACTAAAGTCTTTCGTAGATATCGATATGCATGTATTGATAAAAGAATGATTAGACTTTTGACAAATACAAAAGTTAAGCCTATATTGTCAATTATTGACGATGATAAGTTAAAATATTTTGTTTTCAAGGATTATGTCTATTATTTGTCGTTATGCAAATAGTGATGGAAAAAGAATGAATCCTCTGTATTACGCAAGAATCTTCCCCGATCCATATTTTATGTGGATTATCTGGAGACCATAATGTGTCTTATGTTGAGCACTAAACGACCAAGTTGATTATTTTATGATTAGCTTTGTTGTTGTTCCATAAGGTACTTTATGTCGAGCATTTTGAACTAAATTAATCATCTTGTTTAGTTATTTAGTTATAACTCCATAAGTTTTCTTACGCTGAGCGTTTTGGATCGGGTTGATTATTTTCATGATTAACTTAGTCATCGGGCTTCCATAGATTCTCTTTTATGTCGAGTATGACCAATTAAATTGATTACTTTTGTGATTAGTTTGGTTGTGTATTTCGATTAGATTAATTATGGGTTCTCTTGTGATTAATCTAATTGAGTGTTTCAGTCTCCATAAGTTCACTTATGTTGAGCATTATTGGTTAAATTAATCATGAATTTCTTGTGGTTAATTTAATATTTTGGATTCAAATTCATATTTTATGGGATTTGTTATGTCCAAAGAAATCCTTATTTTCTTTTGAAATTAAGGTCGCTCTTGTTATTCTTTCGGGAATGACATATTATGGGGGAGAGTTCTTTTTGAACTTGTGCTTAATTGCCAAATCTTTGGGGAGGTGGTCAGAATATTTGAGGGGTTGTCTTGTATCTTTAAACTCCTTGATGAATGCATTTAGTTTGAGTTTATGATTGCATCTAAATAAGATGATATGTGTTTCTTTCTTTTGGTCATGAAATGTCTCTTTCAAAATTTCATTAGGATCCCTGCTTCTTGTACCTTTGCCAATTTTATTGATAAAAAGGGGAGAATTAATATGTAGTTCACACTATAAATACATATGGTTTCTGATCATTATGTAAGGGGGAGTGGCTCATGTGAGATGGAGTATCGACTAAGGGGGAGTGATACATATCACCATAGTATTGTTGTTAAAGTTGTGATACAATTGAACTTTGACACCTGTAAATGATATTATGACATTGTATAATAATGATTGAGAACTATTGTTTTCTTGTTGTTATAACTACAGATTTTCAACAACGATGATACTAAACTTACAACCTTTGGGATCATTGAGTACTTGGAAGTGACGAAGATTTCGAGTAATGTTGAAGATTGTGTGCATGGAATAGGAGCTACAAAAGTTAATTTATTTTAATATTGTATTCCATATGTATTAATAGTTTTGTCACTAAAATGACAAAGGGGGAGATTCATAGAGCATTGCCTTGCCGAACTCGCATGCGTTGCTATCTCAAGCATGTTTGTCAATGTTAGTGATCAAAACTATAAGTCTTGATTTCTAGCCTACTATAGCTAAAGGTCTCGTACTAGATAGAAAGTGTAGTTGAGCTCAAGAACTCCATGGCAATCATCATAAACACAAAGGACTACTCAAGGAACCGGTGGAACTTCATCGACTAAAAGGTATGTGGAGACTTGAACTTATCCGCACCCAAAAATCTATTTATTCTATCTCCTATTCTGAAAAAAAGTCGCTTTGATATATAGACTTTCATTATACACATTTGCTATTTCGAGCCGAAGTTTATCTCGCCTATCTATCTACTAAATATGTGTTGGTAAGCTTTCACTTTAGCCAAATTCATCTTTACCTAGTGACGAATGTCATGTTATGTTTCAATCACTTGAAAATTGCATTCTCGATTTAAAATGGTATGTGTGAATAACCCGCTTATATAACGTTTCGAGAATGTTTCAATGATTGAAATGAGAGTTTAGACATAACCTTGGTAGTGATATAAGCACTATTGTGGAAACACATATATGTATAAGTCCTTATTCCTCGAACCAAAGTTTGCGAACTTTATCATCAAGAGAAACAAAATGTGGCGTGAGCCAAGTCCATGAAAATGGCGGAAGTTCTCGACCCGAAAATTTCTCGCTAGAGTTTGTGAACTCCTTCCATGAGCTTAAGTCCGCGAACCCATTCCACGAACTTGAGCAGGTTATATCTAAAACCGGTTGTTCTTGAACCATGTTTATATAAACTAAGGAATGCTTTGCAAAACCGTGGCTATAAAGTTCATGAACCGATTCAGTGAATCAAACCGTTTTGCTTCGATTGTGTCTTGTGTAGTTATGATAGGTGTAGAATACACCTAATTTACTATCTAGTAGTTCATGCTTTCTTTGCTATTTTTCTTGTAAATTATGTATTTTACGCTTGTTTTGAGTTTTGTAGCTACTATGGAGTTAATGAGAAAAGGAGAAGAAAGCACCCAATTTGAGCAAAAAGGCTAATTGTCATTTTAGGGGCGAACACTATTTGGAGCCCAACCTGTGTTAAGGGGCTCTTTTGAAGGAATATTAAATGATCAGATGAGGTTAAGGGCAACCATCAAGTCACTTTATCAAAGGGACAGAGGCATAATGAATAACCTATTTCTATAACCCTAGCTCGAGAAGATATGTCTCAATCATTTCATTTCAATCATTGTTATGCATCTGAAAGAAAAGAACGAGAGACTTTTGGTGGCTTGAATTTCAGAGCTCGAGTGAGTCTGTGGTGAGATCGATAAGAGGGTTGATTTTGGTGGCGATGCTGAAGAACTCGTGAAGGAGGTACTGTGGGTGTTGATGTTGCATCGATTGGAAGGCTGTGATGAAGCTCAGGCTGTGATGAAGCTCAGGATGAGGTTCAGATCGGAGATGGGATTGAGTTAGAACGGATAGAAGCGGTTGCTGCTAATGGGTCTTGAGAAGAATTCCATATGGAGCAAGAGAAGATCCAGTGAAGAATTGTCGCTGCCGAACTGAAATTGTGAGGAGTTAGAATCGAGAATTGAGAGGAGAGATTGATGGGATTAATTGCTATTGACAGAGATCAACTCAGTGAGAAGAAGTGAGGGTGTGGAGATGAAAGGGGTTATTGTGGAGGAAGATGGGTTCTTGCCATTTGTTGAGCCTCGGTGAAGTCGAGACAAGGTGGTGGTGCCGAGCTAATGGTGGTCTGAGGTCTTTGATCTTCAATGTCGAGTACTGGGTTTGTCAAGATGATGCTTCCCGCACAGATCGATTTGGGTCAAGTTCTGAATGGTTGAAAGGTGATGCTGTTGAGCAACAATGAGTTCTGGTGATGGTTACAGGGCAGAATTGTCTGCGCTATTGATTCAAGACATGAGATTGATGAAGCTGTGAGCTGCAATAGATGTATGTGTAGGGTTGCTGAGTTAGAAGGAATGGTTTGAATGGCTGAAGCTACAGGCACAATGAAGGGTTGAAATTTTTAGATGTATGCTTAGGATTGTCTGTGGTGATTGCAGGGTTCTCGGTGGTGAAATGTGAGTCCGGCATTTGTGATAGGCCGTTTGAGCTATTGGGCGATGAAGTTGGCGGGATGGAAGTCCCCCGTGGAGTTTGAGTTAGTCTTTGAGGGTCCAAGGTCACATTGCAGCTTGACAATGAGTTCTGAGAATAAAGCATTAGTAGAGTGGCAAAGCGGGATTGATAATAGCTCGTGGTTTTGAATCAAGTAGGTGGCTAGACCGAGATGGTTCACGCTTGGGATGAGGATTAGAACAAAGTTAAGTGCGGATGCACAAGTCTTTGTATGCAAAGTCGTAACATAGTATGAGTTTGCAGTACAGTAAATGAGTTGTCATTGATTAAAAGAATAATGAAGCATGACTCGGGTCTTTGGAGCGGGGTCTGAGATGACATGGAACGAATCTGCAGTGGTGGTGGAAGTTGAGTTGCAATGGCTAGCAATGAAGGAATGGTGGTGGTCCGAGCTAAAGCGAGGGTGTGTGTCAGAATCGGCTTTATTCTAAGATTGGTTGTGAAGCATTGCGAGTTAGCTAAAGTTGTAAGTCCGGATCTTTGAGTGGTATAGCCATCTTGGCCGAGAAAGTTCTGGTGGGGAAGGATATCTGACCATAAAGTGTACGTAAAACCGCAACAGATTTGGCCTCAGGCAAGTTGTTCAGCTAGTACCGGTCAGTGAGTTAGAAGTCGACCTGGTTCGACTCGCCCTCCTTCTCTTCGACCCTTGATGGACTAACGGTTGATTGACGGTTGACCACTTTGACCGTTAGTCCTAACGGAGGACCTGATTTTAATATTCCGTCGAATATTCTCTCGACGACAAAATTTTCGTGTGGTGGCGGCGTTTTCCCAAATTCTGCCATAATCCCGATTTTCCGTGAGCAAAATTCCGTAACTTTCTATGGGCTTCTCTCATGGGGTATGAAGACTGGGGCTAGGAATTGGATGGAGAATTGGACTCAAATTTGGAAAGAGAAGGTGGAAGAGTTGAGAAAAGCTTGATTTGGAAATTGAATTTAAAAGGAAAAGGATTCTAATCTTGGAAGAATTGGAGAATATTGAAGCCTATAAATAGAGAAGTTTTCTACAACTTCTACACACCTCTACACACACATCACTTGTGTTTTTGCTTGCTTTCCTAAGATTTTTTCTTTTAATTACTTGTGTGAATTTGAAACTTCTTCTTTTAATAATTATTATTTGTGTGAATTTCAAAAACATGAGTAGCTAAATTTCTTTTGATTGAGGATGAATTCTAGTTCTTAACATGATTTGAGTTTTTGTTTTCAATTCTATCTTGAAGTTTTTCACATGATTATCGATTGTTTTTACTAATAGGAGTGATCTTAAAGACACTTATGATTGATTGATAGATTGTTTGGAGTGCACGCTAAATTGATTTGTTAATTGATCTATATCTAGTATAAGTTGGGAATACGTAATCGTTCTCGACACTTTACACAAGTAGAAAACACGAGACCTTGCGGTGGGATTCCGTGGAGCAATTGTGTGTAGAAACAACGCTAGAAAGTGAACCAAGGAACCGAGTTTAACTACTAGTACTAAACCTAAATTCATAAAACTTAATGCATTCTGGGAATTACATCTTGTAAAAGCGGACCTCAAGGTGGTTCTTTTTGAATAGAATCGGGATAACTAAAGCGGACCAAGTACTGGGTGAAATTAGGGATTTTGGGGCTAGCTAAGCGGACTGCTATCTGACGGTTAGTGATAATCTGTGACTAATAGCAAGTAGAAAAGAACATAACTTTAATCATTGTTTCGAACGAAGAAGGATTCCTTGATCTCTCTCTTATTGCTTTCATCTTTCAACTTTCGATTTTAATTGCTTTCTTTATTTTTATTTTGTTTTTACCCCCCCTTTCGTGACAACTTTTACAACTAAGATCACTTGCTCCTCGTGGGAACGAACTTGACTTCCATTATATTATTTTTAATTGAGTGGAAATTTTGAATTAATTTGATTGCACCTACGACACGCATCAAATTTTAGGATAGATGTAGGGGAGCAACGAGGCGATTTTTAGTTGTTTTTATTTTCTTTTTTTTTATTATTGCTTTGTTAGATTCTTTCGTATCTAACTTAGTTTGTGAGAATCTTGTTTGTGTGTTATACCTTTGGTGAATGCTAAAAGGGGTAGACCGAGTCCAATACGTCTTCGATCCTAAGCACTCAATTAAAGGATTTCATTCGAGCGATTAACACTCCACTTTCTCCTTCTTCATCAAGTGATTCGGACATAGAGGAAGAAACAATGGCTGATCGTACACTAAAGGACCTAGCTTCTCACAAGCTTGACACACAACAATGGTGTATCCAAACTAATTCAACCTTCGAGATCAAGTTTCTGGGTTGATTAGAGAGTTACCAAAGTTCCATGGCATGGTGAATGAGGACCCAAACAAACATCTTATGGACTTCTACGCCATAGTTATGGCTATGCTTCCACCTAAAACTAATGCGGATGGGAGCAATGTTGAAAGCTTTCCCGTTTTCTTTGGCGGGTAATGCTAAGGAATGGTTATATTATTTGCCTTCCTAAGTATCACAACATGGAATGGGATGAAGAAAATTTTCCTCGAGAGATATTTTCCGCATCCAAAGCTACTCAAATTCGCAAGGAGATTTGTGGATTGAAACAACAAGTGGGAGAATCATTGTATGAATGTTGGGAGCGATACAAGAGGTTGGTGGCAAGTTTGTCCACACCATCAATTTAGTGATGTTATGATACTCCAATACTTCTATGAAGCTCTCCACTCAAGTGATAGGTCTCTTCTTGACGCCGGGTGGTGGTGCACTAATGAACAAGACTTTGACCGAAGCTAGAGAGTTGATTGAAAGTATGGCGGCGAACTCGCAACAATTCTACACAAGGGATGAACCAATGGTTAGGCGAAGTGCATGAAGTTAGTGATTCTTCATCATATCTTGATCAAAGGATGAGTAACATGGAGATAATGATTCAAAGGATGGCCGCTGTAATTATTAGGATGATGAGACCGAACAAGTGAATGCTTTATATCCGAATCAAAGGCCAAGGTACGATCCATACTCCAATACCTATAATCCCGGTGGAAGGATCATCCCAACTTTAGTTATGCAAACAAGCAAGCGGCTCTAATCCATATGCACAACAAGGTGGTTTTCAACAATCACGATTCCAACCTCAACAACAAGGTGGTTTATCAACAATTCCAACCTCAAGTGAAAGAACAAGGATCTTCAATTGATGATAAGCTTAATGTCATGATGCAAGGTATTACGTCATTGTTTCAACAAAATCAACAAAAGACCGATTTTATCAAGGACTTACAAAATCAAATGGGACAATTGGCGACCGATGTGAATTTATTGAAATCTCAAACATCCACAAAACTTCCTTCACAACCGTTTGTGAATCCAAGAGAATGTTAATGACTTACTTTAAGAAGTGGAAGGCAAGTGGAGGGTCCAAGTCATTATGAGGAAGTTAGTGAAGAGGTAGTCAATGACAAGGAGGAAACCGCACCAAAGGAGAATTCCACACCAAACGACCAATCCAAGGAACCGGTTTCTACTTTCACTACTCCACCTCCTTTTCCTAGTCGTTTTGCTAAATCCAAGAAAGAAGCTCAAGACAAGGCACTTATGGATATCTTTAAGAAGATTGAAATCAACATCCCATTCATTGAGGCTATCAAGACAATTCCAAGGTATGCCAAGTTCATGAAGGAATTATGCATCAAGAAGGATAGGTTGCTTGATAATGAAATTACTAAAGTTGGCAGAGTAAATCGGCTATGCTATTAAAGAAGATGCCTACAAAATGCACGGATCCCGGTGGTTTCACGGTGCCAATTACTATTGGTAAACAAAGGTTTGAACATGCTTTACTTGATTTGGGAGCTTCCATTAGTGTGATGTCGGTCAAATATATGACTCCTTGAATCTTGGACCTTTGAAAGAGACAAGAGTTATTATCCAATTGGCAAACAAGTCTAACATATATCCTAAGGGGCTTGTAGAAGACGTGCTAGTGCAAGTAAATGAGCTTATTTTTCCGGTGGACTTCTTTGTGGTGGATATGGACAACAATGAGAACCGATCATCTACTTCTTTACTTCTTGGGAGGCCATTCATGAAGACCGCAAAGACGAAGATTGATGTTGATAAGGGTACACTCACTATGGAATTCGACAAGGAGATAATACACTTTAACATATTTGAAGCCATGCGCTACCCAAGTGATGTGCATTCCGTTTATTCCATTGATGTGGTTGATTCATTAGCGCAACAAATGGTGGAATTGAACCAAGAGGATGAACTTGATGTGGTGTTGCAAAGAGCATTGAATTGGACGTCCATGGCTTGTCTAACTTGGATGTTGAAATCTCCAAGGAATTGGTGGAGATGTGTGGTGCTTTGGCGACATTGCAAGAGGCTAAAAAGGGTGATGTTTCATATTTCTTTACCCGTGAATGATGAAATACTTGTACCATCTATTGTGAAAGCGCCCAAGCTAGAATTGAAGCCGCTTCCGGATCATTTGAAGTATGCTTTCTTGGGAGATGGAGATGAGCTTCCGGTGATTATTTCTAAGAACCTCACGCCGGTACAAGAAGACCGTTTGCTTAGAGTCTTGAAAGAGCACAAAACGGCTATTGGGTGGACAATTGGACATCAAGGGTATTAGTCCATCCATGTGCATGCATGTGGATTCTAATGGAAGAGAACGTGAAGCCGATTACGTGATGCTCAACGTCGGCTAAATCCTCCCATGATGGAGGTTGTGAAAAAGAGATACTCAAATTGCTAAGTGTGGGGGTAATCTACCCATTTCCGATAGCAAGTGGGTAAGTCCGGTTCAAGTGGTACCAAAGAAATCCGGGGTCACGGTTGTTCGAAATCAAGACGATGAACTTGTTCCTACAAGAGTTCAAACCGGATGGAGAGTGTGCATTGATTATAGAAAGCTTAATTCCGCAACCCGCAAGGATCACTTTCCTTTACCTTTCATTGATCAAATGTTGGAGCGGTTAGTGAATGGGCATTCTTATTATTGCTTTTGGATGGTTATTAAAGGATACAATCAAATTGTTATTGCACCGGAGGACCAAGAGAAGACCACTTTCACTTGTCCATTTGGAACGTTTGCATATAGACGGATGCCGTTCGGCCTTTGCAATGCGCGGCTACTTTTCAAAGATGCATGGTGAGTATATTCTCGGATTATGGAGCGCATCATCGAGGTATTTATGGATGACTTTAGTGTTTATGGCAATTCTTTTGATGGTTGTTTAAATAACCTTGAACTAATTCTTAAACGATGCATAGACACAAACCTTGTCCCATTGGGAGAAATGTCACTTTATGGTAAACCACGGATAGTACTTGGTCACATTGTGTCCTCTCGAGGGCTCAAGTGGACAAGTCAAAGATAGATTTAATAAGAAACTTACAATATCCCACTTGGTGAGGGAAATCCGTTCTTTTCTTGGTCATGCAGGTTTCTATAGGCGGTTTTATCAAGGATTTCTCCAAAATCTCCATGCCAATGTGCAAGTTATTACAAAAGGAGGTACATTTCGACTTCAACAAGGAATGCAAGGATGCTTTTGACAAATTAAAGGAGATGTTGACAAGTGCACCGATTATCAAATCACCGGATTGGAATCTTCCATTTGAATTAATGTGTGATGCTAGTGATTATGCGGTTGGAGCCGTTTTGGGTCAAAGGGTGGACAAGTTGCCCCATGTTATCTATTATGCATCTAGGACCCTTAATGATGCACAAATCAATTATTCTACCACGGAAAGGAGTTATTGGCTATAGTTTTTGCATTGGAAAAATTCATACTTGGTGGGTACAAAGGTTATTGTGTATTCCGATCATGCCGCACTAAGACACTTAATAAAGAAGAAAGAAGCTAAGCCAAGATTAATCAGGTGGATCCTATTGTTACAAGAGTTCGACATAGAAATTCGTGATAAGAGGGGTGTGGAGAATACCGTTGCGGATCATCTTAGTAGACTTATTTATATCTCAAGAGGAACTTCCATTACATGACCGCTTTGGAATGAACAACTTTTCTCCATGGAAGAGTCAACTCCTTGGTATGCGGATATAGTGAATTACTTGGTGACAAGGAAAGTACCTAGTACAATGTCTAATTTCCAAAAGATGAAACTTAAGAAGGTCGCTAAGCAATATGCGTGGATGAACCATACTTATGGAAATATGGCGTTGATCAAATAATGCGAAGGTGCGTGCCTAATTCCGAATTTCAATCCATTCTCTCCTTTTGCCACACTTTTGCATGTGGTGGCCATTTTGGATCTAAACGCACCGCTCTCAAAGTTCTCGAGAGTGGATTTTATTGGCCCACCTTGTTTGAAGATTCATATGTTTTTGGTAAATCGTGTGATAGATGTCAACGAACGGGCAATCTAGGTGCTCAAATCAAATGCCACTCACACCAATTCTCGCCGTTGAGATTTTTGATGTGGTATCGATTTTATGGGCCCTTTTGTCAATTCGAATGGGAATTTTTTATATACTTCTTGCCGTTGATTATGTTTTTCAAATGGGTGGAAGCTGTGAGCCACCAAAACTATTGACTCTCAAGTTGTTTGTGATTTTGTAAGGGAAAATATTTTCAATAGGCATGGAACACCAAGAGTGGTGATAAGCGATGGAGGCTCACATTTCAAGAGGGCTTTCCACGCTCTCCTCAAGAAGTACAACATAACACACAAAATTGGTACGCCTTATCATCCACAAACTAGTGGACAAGCGGAAATTTCGAATCGTGAGATTAAGTCCATTCTTGAGAAAACGGTGAATACCACAAGGAAAGATTGGAGCTTTAAACTCAATGATGCACTTTGGGCGTATAGAACGGCGTATAAGACACCGATTGGTATGTCTCCATATAGGATGGTTTATGGCAAGGCTTGTCATCTTAGGTTGAACTTGAACATAAGGCTTATTAGGCGATAAAGAAATTCAACATGGAGTATGATGAAGCTGGGAAACAAAGGAAGTTACAACTACATGAGCTAGAGGAGATATGTAATGATGCTTACGAGAGTGCCCGGATTTACAAGGAAAAGACTAAGCTTTTTCATGACAAGATGATTTCGCGGGAAAAGTTTTGTTGTGGGGCAAAAGTCCTTTTATTTAATACGTTTACGTTTATTTTCTGGAAAGCTTAAGTCCCGTTGGGTGGGACCATATGTTGTTACTAATGTTTATACTCATGGTGCAGTTGATATTGTTAGCGAAAAACAGGACAACAAGCCGAAAGTCAACGGCCATAGGTTAAAGCCATATTATGAAAACTTTCCAACGGAGCATGTGGACGTGGTGGACTTCGAGATGCACTCCCTCCGGAGGAGTAATGTGCGCAAGAGCTAAGTCGGACCGTCGACTTTAAAACAAGCGCTTAATGGGAGGCAACCCATCGGTTTCGTATTTCTTATCTTTTGCTTTTTGTTATTTCTTTTTCTTGTTTCTTATCATGTTAAAAATTTCCCACCTTGACTTTACTAGGAGGATTCAATTACATTGAGGACAATGTAAGGTTTAAGTGTGGGGGAGTGGTTAAGCATGTTTTTAAACAAAAATTACAAAAAAAAAAAAATTTGAAAAAAAAATTAAAAAATGAAAAATTTGAAAAAAAAAAAAAAAAAGTTTTACATAAAAATTCCAACTTTTAAAGATTTTGTGAGTCACTAGCATACTTCTAGGTATGTTTACATAGAGATTTTGACCGACATAATTGAACTTGGAAATGTTAGAGAATTACATTCGGATTTCTTGTTTGTTTGAGTGTTAAATAATGGATTTAATCATGCGGTGATGCGAATTTGGTGCAGGAGAGAAGTGCGTTATTAGAGTTGTTTGATCAATCATTAGTGAGACTACCCGTATTCATATCATGAGAGGCACCACCAGAAATTCTTCCATTTACTAAAGAGCTTCTTTTGAGTGTGTGTCACCGTAAGTTAATTCCGGGTAGAATGGTGAGCTACCCAACCTCCCACCACTAAAAGCACTACTCTTTGATCTCTTGAGTGCTAATTTTGTCAATCATGAGGGTGACGTCCATGGATGAAAGCTTCCTTCTTGTAGTTCGATTTGCGATTAGCACCATTCTCTCTCGACAACAACGGATCCATAGAAACACATTCATCATCAACAAGGAGCGACATCAAAATCTACAAGGAAAGTTGGAAAAGTTTAAGGTTTACAAGCAACGGAATGAGAAAAAAAAAAGCAAATTTCAAATTCAAGTAAAGCAACATGCAAATGAGCGGATTTTTACATATGTGTTGAGGACTTACACTACAATGAGGTAATTTTATATTCAAGTATGAAGACTTATTCATGAAAGCGAAGAAAATTAAAAAGGTGAAAATTTTTGAAGTTTATGATTTCAAGACGATACAAGTTGTGAAGAATCAAGCTGGTGAAAATACTTCTTCCACGGCCATGGTTTATTTTGTATTTAATTTCTCTTGTTAAAAAAAAAAAAAAAAAAAAAAAAAAAAAAGAGAAATATTTGTTCTTATTTAATGAGCCGTGGGGAAGGAAAATTTATAAGGAATTTTCAAGCGACAAGGATATTTAAGGTAAAAGAGTTAAAAATTGTCAAGGATTTATGAAATTTAAGGGTTTATCATCAATAGTTGAAACCAAGACGAAGACCAAGACGAGGAGCGGAAGACGTTTCTATTGGATGCCGGAGAGTGGTGTTATCATAATTAGCGATCGGATGTGAAGGTGAGTAAGTAATCCCATCCTCAATATAAATGGTTGATTTCCTTTCTTAGAGATCGTCGATGGAAAAATGGTTTTTCAAAATATTAAAAGATGTGGGTTTTTAAAAATATTTCGGAAGTTGTCCTTCCCACCATTCAACGTGTCACAGAATTCTCTCTTCATTCCTACCGCACACATGTGAGAACCATAAAAAAGCCGTCTTTTTGAGTGCAATTATCATAAAATCCTTTTGGTGAGGCGATCGAGGCGAAATGCTTATTGATCGTTTCTCAAACACGCGTTTCTCATTATGGTGTGGTTATTTCTCACTCAACATTTAAGAATGAGAATACGTTCTTTGGTATTTCTAACTTCTTATTACTAGCATGCGTAAACTCTATGTCCTCATAACTCTTTGGATGCTTGTGACGCTTTTGAACGCTTTGAAGTTGTGAGTTTTTAGTTTGATTTGCTCGAGGACTAGCAAAGTCTAAGTGTGGGGAATTTGATAGGTGTAGAATACACCTAATTTACTATCTAGTAGTTCATGCTTTCTTTGCTATTTTTTTCTTGTAAATTATGTATTTTACGCTTGTTTTGAGTTTTGTAGCTACTATGGAGTCACACGGAGGAAAAGGAGAAGAAAGCACCCAATTTGAGCAAAAAGGGCGGAATTGTCATTTTAGGCGAACACTATTTGGAGCCCAGTCCAGGTTAAGGGCAGCTCTTTTGGAAGGAATATTAAATGCTGATCCGAGATGAGGTTAAGGGCGTTCCATCAAGTCAGCCCTTATCAAAGGGACCAGACAGTGAATAACCTATTTCTATAACCCTAGCTCGAGAAGATATGTCTCAATCATTTCATTTCAATCATTGTTATGCATCTGAAAGAAAAGAACGAGAGACTTTTGGTGGCTTGAATTTCAGAGCTCGAGTGAGTCTGTGGTGAGATCGATAAGAGGGTTGATTTTGGTGGCGATGCTGAAGAACTCGTGAAGGAGGTGTGGGGTGTTGATGTTGCATCGATTGGAAGGTCATGTGATGAAGCTCGAGGTGTGATGAAGCTCGGGATGAGGTTCGAGATCGGAGATGGGATTGAGTTAGAACGGATGAGAAGCTGCCGCCGAAGAATTCGAAATTTGCTAACGAGTCTTGAAGAATTCCATATGGAGCAAGAGAAGATCCGGTGAAGAATTGTTTTTTGCCAGGAACCGAAATTGTGAGGAGTTAGAATCGAAATTGAGAGGAGAGATTGATGGGATTAATTGCTATTGACAGAGATCAACTCAGTGAGAAGAAGTGAGGGTGTGGAGATGAAGGTGGTTCTATTGTGGAGGAAGATGGGTTCTTGCCGCTGTTGAAGCTCGGTGAAGTCGAGACAAGGTGGTGGTGCTGAGCTAATGGTGGTCTGAGGTGCTGATCTTCAATGTCAGAGTATGGTTTGTCAAGATGATGCTTCTGCACAGGATCGATTTGGGTCAAGTTCTGAATGGTTGAAAGGTGATGCTGTTGAGCAACAATGAGTTCTGGTGATGGTTACAGGGCAGAATTGATGCTGCTATTGATTCAAGACATGAGATTGATGAAGCTGTGAGCTGCAATAGATGTATGTGTAGGGTTGCTGAGTTAGAAGGAATGGTTTGAATGGCTGAAGCTACAGGCACAATGAAGGGTTGAAATTTTTAGATGTATGCTTAGGATTGTCTGTGGTGATTACGGGGGTTGGTGGTGAAATGTGAGTGCGGCAGATTTGTGATAGGTGTTTGAGCTATTGTGGCAGTGAAGTTGGCGGGGATGGAAGTCCTGTGGAGTTTGAGTTAGTCTGCCGAGGGTCCAAGGTCATTGCGGGCTTGACAATGAGTTCTGAGAATGTGCGGTAGTAGAGTGGCAAAGCGTGATTGATAATAGCTCGGGGTTTTGAATCAAGTAGGTGGCTAGACCGAGATGGTTGCTTTTGCTTGGGATGAGGATTAGAACAGGTTAAGTACGGATGCACAAGTCTTTGTATGCAAAGGCTGTAACATAGTATGAGTTTGCAGCCAGGCCGAGTTGCCATTGATTAGCAAAGAATAATGAAGCATGACTCGAGTCTTGGAGCAAAGGCCCGAGATGACATGGAAATGAGAACTGCAGTGGTGGTGGAAGTTGAGTTTGCAATGGCTAGGCAATGAAGAATGGTGGTGGTCCGGCTAAGCGAGGTGTGTCTTTATGAATCTTTGTTACAAGGATTGGTTGTGAAGCATTGCGAGAGTTAGCTAAAGTTGTAAGTCCGGATCCGAGTGGTATAGCCATCTTGGTGAGAAAGTTACGAGCAGGAAGGATACGGCCATCCGGGCAGGTATTTAAAACCGCAACAGATTTGGCCAGGCAAGTAGCTTTGCTAGTACAAATGCGGTGAAGTTAGCTAGCCGACTCTGTTCGACTCGATCACTCCTTCTCTTTGACCCTTGACCGCTGACTAACAGTTGACTGACGGTTGACCACTTTGACCGTTAGTCCTAACGGAGGACCGGACGGAATATTCCGTCGAATATTCTCTCGACGACAAAATTTTCAGGTGGGTGGCATGACGTTTCCGCCAAATTCCGGCCATAATCCCGCTTTTCCAAATGAGCAAAATTCCGTAACTTTCTATGGGCTTCTCTCATGGGTATGAAGACTTGGGCTAGGAAATGGATGGAGAATTGGACTCAAATTTGGAAAGAGAAGGTGGAAGAGTTGAGAAAAGCTTGATTTGGAAATTGAATTGCAAAAGGAAAAGGATTCTAATCCTTGGAAGAATTGGAGAATATTGAAGCCTATAAATAGAGAAGTTTTCTACAACTTCTACACACCTCTCTACACACACATCACTTGTGTTTTTGCTTGCTTTCCTAAGATTTTTCTTTTTAATTACTTGTGTGAATTTGAAACTTCTTCTTTTAATAATTATTAATTGTGTGAATTTCAAAACATGAGTAGCTAAATTTCTTTTGATTGAGGATGAATTCCTAGTTCTTAACATGATTTGAGTTTTTGTTTTCAATTCTATCTTGAAGTTTTTCACATGATTATCGATTGTTTTTACTAATAGGAGTGATCTTAAAGACACTTATGATTGATTGATAGATTGTTTGGAGTGCACGCTAAATTGATTTGTTAATTGATCTATATCTAGTATAAGTTAGGAATACGTAATCGTTCTGCGACACTTTACACAAGTAGAAAACACGAGACCTTGCGGAGGGATTCCGTGGAGCAATTGTGTGTAAACAACGCTAGAAAGTGAACCAAGCGAACCGAGTTTAACTACTAGTACTAAACCTAAATTCATAAAACTTAATGCATTCGGGAATTACATCTTGTAAAGCGGACCTCAAGGTGGTTCTTTTGAATAGAATCGATAACTAAGCGGACTGTTACTCGGTGAAATTAGGGATTTTGGGGCTAGCTAAGCGGACCTGCTATCCTACGGTTGGTGATAATAACAGTGACTAATAGCAAGTAGAAAAAGAACATAACTTTAATCATTGTTTCGTAACGAAGAAGGATTCCTTGATCTTCTCTCTCTTATTGCTTTCATCTTTCAACTTTCGATTTTAATTGCTTTCTTTATTTTTATTTTGTTTTTTTACACCCCCTTCGTGACAACTTTTTTACAACTAAGATCACTTGCTCCTCGTGGGAACGAACTTGACTTCCATTATATTATTTTTAATTGAGTGGAAATTTTGAATTAATTTGATTGCACCTACGACACGCATCAAGTTACATAAGATCTAAGCAATTGAACAACTCTCTAACTAGTTCATTTGAGTCATTTGAACTAGTTATGGTGAAGAAGAATATGGTTGATATGAGAGTGATCATATGGCTAACCATTTGGTTAACTATTATTGAACCAACAAATGTTAATGTTTGGGAGCGGTTACATAAACCCAAAATTGGACATTTCATTTGTGTGTAACAATCTAAGGTTTCGATCCAACGGTTTAGAAATATTAGCTTGAATCTAATCAAGTTTTCATCTAATCGTGTGAATATCAATGCTTTGTTACCAAGCTAACATTGATTGCAAACCCCGATTTGAAAGACTATATAAGGGAGAACTCAAAGAATCGGGAAACCTAATCCCCCACCTTACGTATGATACTAGTTGCATAAGCTAGAGTCATTTCTCCTTTAACCTTGGGTTTTCTTCTCTAAACCCGGGTTAACGACTTAAAGACTTCATTGGGATTGTGAAGCCGCACCGATACTACTTTTCTTGTAGTTGTGTGATCTCGATCTTACTTTGTTTCTATCATGCACGAGTATAATTGGAATAATTTGCTTGAGATTTATATCTCCGATAGGCAAGATAGAAAAGAAATCACAAACACTTCGTCTCATCGTTTGTGATTCTGCAATATCTTTTTATTGCGTCGATTAAGATTATTGTGAGGTGATTGATAATACTAGGCTGTTCTTCGGGAATACAAGTCAGGGTTATCGATTGTCTCTGTTCACCTTGATTTATCAAAAGACGGAACAAAAACTTGTAGGTATATTCGTGGAGACGGATTTATCTATTACCATAGACTTTTCTATATGATACATATTTGTTTATTAAGTCTTCGACTTTGGGTCATAAAGCAACTCTTAGTTGTGGGTGAGATCAATAAGGGAATCAAGTACACAGCATCCTGCTAGGATCGAGGCGTAGGAGCATAATTGTACCTTGGATCAAAGTGTGAGATTGGTTGGGGTTCAACTACGATCCAGACCAAGTTAATTTGGAGTAGGCTAGTGTCATAGCGGCTTTAATACAATGTGTGTTCAACTGGACTAGGTCTCGGGGTTTTTCGCATTTGACGGTTTCCTCGTTAAAAAAAAATTCTGGTGTATGTGTTGTTATTTCTTTTCCGCATTATATTTTGTTATATAATTGAAATATCACAGGTTGTGCTGTTCAATCAATTAGAATATCCAACCTTTTTGGTTTTTGATTTAAATTGATTGAGACTTGGATATTGGTTTTGGTACCATCCAAGTTATCTCTTTGATAAAGACTCGCAGATTTATATTTGCTTGAGTAAAGATCATATCGAGAGATTGAGATATAAACTCTTTGATATACTTTTTATTTAGATTGAGTCCTGACTGTCTAGTTGATTCTCTAGAAAGTATATTGGAGTTTGTCCATACTGATTAACTAAGCGAAATATTGGGTGTGGTTGTTATACCCCGCTTTTATCACTTTGAGTAAAAGAACTAGGTCTAAACAAGTCTCTAAAAAGGAATCTCTGAAAATTCCATATTGGAATTGCATGGTGGATATATTATTGTTCACCCAAGCACAAACTAAGTTTGTTGATGGTGCATCTTGTCTCACATACCCGAATTCAAAAGAGACAAGAGTTATGCAAAATGGGGTTTTAGGAAAGATTTTTTTTTTTTTTTTTTTTTTTTGCTTTTTTTTTTTCACTTTTGTTTCTTTATTTTTGATCCTTTCATATCCTAAAAGTGGTATTGAAAAGGTTGACCATCTTTTGGTTATTAAAAGAGGGTTAAAATCGACAATTCTACTTTGTTTAGGGTTTAGAGTTGGTCGTGCGCGAATCCTACTTACTCGTATTTAGGTTTCGTAACCCTACATTCTTTTTCCTTCCCTGAAAACTCTTTTATCAAAAGATATCTTGTGGAGTTAGAATTGTGGTTCTCTCACAATCTCATATTGGAATTGAGTTTCCAAGCATCATGTCTTCTCGGTGGAAAAGATGTTAATATGATTGTTAAGTCATCAATCATGAAAATAAATCCCATTCCTCTACAACTTTAAAAAAGGAAGAATATGAAGAAACCACGGGCTATTCCCTAAAATCTTCGGAAGTTTTAGGATTCTTGAAGAGTTGAAAGAAACGAGGATGGAGATGCAACAAATAAAGGCTATTGTTTTAAGAACTCTTGAAATTCAAGGCCACAGTTCGGCATCGCCTAGAAGGTTCGTTGGAATTGACTCATTTCTTCATGAACCTTATGTTCCAATGTCCGGTGACGACAAGGAGTTCGGGACGATAAAGAATTTTTCAAGGATCTTATTGTCTAGGAAACTTTTATGAGAATTTATTCTTGTGTTTTAAGAAGGATAACTAGGGTTTGGAATAGCAAATATTGTGATTACACATAGCTATTGCCAACGATTTCATCTTGCAATGTTTTAGATTTATTTATTTAAATTCTAAGTTATTTGGAAGATGATTTTCAAAGATTTAATCTTTATTGGTTTTATATATTGCAAAAATAATATTATGGGATATGTGTGTTTGCGTCTAGTGAACTATGATTGTCCCATATATGTCAAAAGTTAAGTCTATTACTTATATCTTTATGCAAATATTGATAAAATATAGAATGGACTTTTGAATATTCCGCATTATTGATCTTTACGATCCACTTCTATGTGAAAGTGCATACGGCTCCTTAAGTTCTCTTATGTTGAGCATTACCGATTAAATTAATCATTAAGGTTCTCTTGTGGTTAATTCAATTGAGTTTTCTGGATACAAATTCATGTTTCATGTTATTTGTTAATGTCTAAAGAAATCCTTCTTTTCTTGTAAAAGTAAGGTCGCTCTTGTTGTTCCTTTTAGGAATGACATTTTATGGGGGAGAGTTCTTAATTGAACTTGTGCTTAGTTTCCAAATCTTTGTGGGGAGTGCGGCCGTGGAATATTGTAGGAGTTCTTGTATCGTAATAAACTCCTTGATGAATACACTAAGTTTCGACTATGTGAAATCATCGAAACAAAGTTGATATGTTCTCGTTTAGTCATGAATAATCTCTATGAGAATTTCACTATGGACCCGTTAGTTTTCGTACCTTTACCAATTTTTATTGACAAAAAGGGGGAGAATTATTTTGTAGTTCACACTACATACACATGGTTTACGGATCATTATGTAAGGGGGAGTGGTTTTCATTGTGAGATGAAGTATTGACTAAGGGGGAGTGATACATATCACCATAGTATTATTGTCAAAGTTGTGATACAATTGAGCTTTGATGCTGTGTACTAATACTATGACACTATATAACAATACGAAAACATCTTATTTTTATATATTGTTATAGCTACGGATCTTCAACAACAATGATACTGAGTTGAACGCGTTCATTATCGCTGGAGTACTTGAAGTGACGAAGAATTCAAGGAACGTTGAAGAACCAAGGAAATCAAGCATGTTGGATGAGAAGCTCCAAAGTTTATTTATTTTGTAATCCATATGTATTGATAGTTTGTCACTAAAATTGACAACGGGGGAGATTGTTAGAGCACTGCTCGGTCGAAATCGCAAGCGTTGCTATCTCAAGCTTGTTTGTCAAGTTTAGTTATCAAAACTATAAGTCTTGATTTCTAGTCTACTTATAGCTAAGTCTCGAATTATGATAGAATGTGTACTTGAGCCTAGCCTTCGACGTTCATCGATTTAAGACGAATAACTACTAAGGAGCTTGTGGAACTTCATCAACAAAAGGTATGTGGAGACTTAAACTCATATATCACTCAGAAGTTTATTCTATTCTATCTCCTATTGAGACAAAGTCGTATAGCTATATATACTTCGTTATTATAAACATTTGATATTTCGAGCTGAGTATAACTCGCTTATCTATTTCTCTAAATATGTGTTGGAAAGCTTTTTGCTTTAACTATGTTCATCATTATTCTTGATTTAAAGTCAAAAGATGATCTTGTGAAAATTGCCTTGTAACATCTTACATGATTTGTGTGGGGAGACGGTCATTTGATGTAGACTCGAATATTTCGTATTGATCATTTGATCAATTAAAAATTACTTATAAGCTAATAGTTTGTGTGAGACACTATTGTCGT
The DNA here is from genome assembly GCA_023531295.1 of Papaver armeniacum. Taxonomy (NCBI): domain Eukaryota; kingdom Viridiplantae; phylum Streptophyta; class Magnoliopsida; order Ranunculales; family Papaveraceae; genus Papaver; species Papaver armeniacum. Next base: position 182,227 of record JAJJWW010004284.1, read on the forward strand.
CTTCTAAGGATGTTTCAATGGTTGAAATGGAGTTTAGAACAAAACCCATGTCTCGATACATTACGGTTTGTGTACTTAGTGTGCGAACTGCTTTTGTTAAGTCGGGAACCGAGAAAATAAGTTTGCGTACCCGTTCATAAACAGTTTGAACTTGTTAAAGTCCGGAACCAAGTTTGCGTACCCGTTCACGTATGGTTTCAACGAGTTCGACCAATGTCCGGGAACTTAAGTTTGCGTAATCCGTTTGCAAACTTAAGTGGTTCAAGTTCTAAAATCGGTCATGTATGATTTCATACTCATGAACAAATACATTTTATATAAAAAGGAATGCAATCTTTGCAAACCGTGGCTAAATGTTCATGAATTGATTCTCTTGAATCAAAACCGATTTTGTTCAATTGTGTCTTGTATACTTCTATGAGAATATAAACAATTGAACAACTCTATGAGAAACACAATCAAATTCATTTGATTATCATTTCTTGTTTGATTGATCATCATATGTGATCTAGAAGTGTTAGATGAACAAGGTTAATACAAAAGTGTTCATATGGATAACTTCGCTAACTATTGTTGATCCCACTCAATATACACGTTTAAGTACGTTTACCCATATCTAAATGATGGTATATTTCATTTGTGTAACAAGCCAAGACCATCTAACGGTTGAAAGATATTGGCTTGAATCTAATCAGGTTTTCATCTAACGGTGAATATTGATTGCTTTGTCCCAAAGTTATCAAACCCTGATTTTAAGACTATATAAGGGGAAACTCTAGCAACTGGTAAACCTAATCCCCACACCTCCTGTGTGATATTAGTTGTGACTAGAGTCGATTCTCCTTTAACCTAGGTTTTTCTAAAACCATTATAGGTTAACGACTTAAAGACTTCATTGGGATTCTGAAGCCAGATCCAACTATTTTCTTTGTAGTTGCGTATCCTGATCTTACTTTGTTCTATCGTATTGAGTACTATCTTCTCTAAGATTTGCTCGAGATTTATCTCCGATAGGTAAGATAAAAAGTAATCACAAAGCTCTTCGTCTCATTCTCTGTGATTCCACAATAACTTGTTCCACTACCATACAATTAATTTATTGTGAGGTGATTGATATTACTAGGTTGTTCTTTGGGAATATAAGACCGGTGTATCAATTGGTTCATGTTCACCTTGATTTATCAAGAGACGGAACAAAACTTGTAGGTATTTCTGTGGGAGACAAATTTATCTATTCAATAGACTTTTCCGTGTGAGACAGATTTGTTTATCAAGTCTTCGACTTTGGGTCATAGCAATTCTTAGTTGTGGGTGAGATCAGATAAGGGAATCAAGTGCGTAGAGTCCTGTTGGGTTTTAGAGACGTAAGGAACGCGACCATACCTTGATCAATGTGAGATTGGTTAGGGATCAACTATATTCCAATCCAGAAGTTAATTGGCGAGAGGCTAGTGTCTGCCGTAGCGGCTTAATAGAACGTGGTGTTCAAATCTGGACTAGGTCACAGGGTTTTTCTACATTTTGCGGTTTCCTCGTTAACAAAATTTATGGTGTCCGTGTTATTTCTTTTGCGCATTATTTTTGTTTATATAATTAAAATATCACGGGTTGTGCATAGTTCACTCAATTAGATAATCCAACCTTTGGTTGTTGATATAAATTGATTGACACTTGAACATTGGTCTTTGGTACCGTTCAAGTTGTTTCTCATATCAATCGTGGCTCACGTAACCCTTTCTTGTTTGATTGCGATTGTATTGAGAAACGGAGATATAACTCTTGGATATATTTTCCTTGATTGAGTCCTGATTTATTTAGTTGATTCTCTCGGAATTATATTGGAGTTAGTCCATACAGTTGCGAACGAATTATTGGGTGTGGGTTGTTAGACCCCGCGTTTTTCATTTGTACATAAATAAAGCGAGGATTAATATATACCCTTCGCCATTAACGGCAATACAAGGGTAGGGAAAGACATAATGCGCAAATGTCATCTCGGATCCCCAGGACTACAGTCCGAAGGAAGGAGCATAAGAGCAATGTAAGATATCCACCAAAGAGATAACCTACTGAAGCAAAGCAGCCTTTAGGCTGAACATGGGGCGTTCATAATGTATATATTACACCACCCATCGGAACCACGCCACTGTCCACCTTCTGTCCAAAGGATGGCTTGATAGGATGATGAATGTTCCAATCAAATGCATGAAAATGCCTCAGCAACGAGCGCGAAATTCTGCTAACTTGTAGTAATCACTCTCACATGTATATAATTTATAGAATAAAAACACGAAGGTTAAGAGAAAACACTCATAACCGAAATAAATTTTTCCATTACAACACGGAGGATTGTTCGAACAACCAACCTATAAGAGTATTTGAGGAAAGAAACACAAAATACAAACTAACAAAAGAGAAATACATCTCAGTCAAAGGAATACCTCCGCAGAGGAGTTACATAGTCGCAAAACAGGAAATCCTACTTAAGTGCAAATAAGGGAAAGATGGTCCAAGCAAAGACATCAACATCAAAGATACTAGAGGCGGGGAAAGCGAACCCCAGGAACTTGCCTCTCCGCTTGCTCAAAGGAATCATTAATCTGCTTCTTGGCTGCTTCTTCATAAAACTGTATCAACTCATTCTTACGAGCCTTCATATCTTGAGCAGCCTTAAGACGTTGTTCAGAGAGACAATTCCTCAGGCGAAAGTTATCCTCGTCCAAAGCAGCAACACATAAATTGGCATCTTTAACGGCTTCATGCTGATCATGTAGAAGCTTATCTTTTTCCTCAAGCAGCCCAGTTAGATTGCTGACCTTATAGCACTCAAATCAACCATCTGCTCCTGAAGATCTGCAAAGCAAGGAGCTAGTAACCTTCGGAATCAAAAAGAATGGGCTGGAAAAAAATCCTAGACTACCTCCGGCATGGGTAAGAGAATTTTCTAAGCTATGCTCCGCTTCAGCACGTTGAGTATCCTTAGCACTAAATTACTCAACTAATTTCTCATATTCCATTTCGAGATCACTAAGGTCAAGCCTCGGGGAAGCGTTTCTGAAGACAAGGTTCGATTATTAAGATCTTCAATTTCTATGTTCTTCTAGCAAGGGACGTATAAGACATAGAAGTAGAGGACGAAGCACCCATCGCAAGTTTCTCTTAAGTGCATGGACCTCTAACTGCATGACATTACGCTCTGCAGTAACCCTTATAGAGGAAGAACACGCCTCCTCAAAATCAGCATTTGTGTATTTATGAATTATCTCTTGGGCAACCACACGTTTCTATAACAAAGTATATCAGCCTTTTGTTTCACAATCAAGTCTTCTTTCCACTTAAGGGCCTTATCGGTATCTTCTCAAAGAAGGTCCATACTCCTAAATAAGTCTACATTATGCGCGGAGACAAGAACAAGCTGCGCCTGATCACGGACACCAAGCCTCAAAAGTCTGTCTGATTTCTTCTGATAATACCAAACGTCGGATTCAAGTCTTGACACTTTCTTGCGAAGACTACATAACTCGCCGGAGCCTCCTCTGGGTACCAGTAGGGCACCTCCGAATACGACTATGTAAGCTAATGAAAATATGAATGAAAGAATAGGAAGCTTGCCTATTATAGTAGAGGTACCCTTAGCAAGGAAGAATCAGCTTCGCAAGAATAGGAAGCTTGCCTATTATAGGAGCTTTTCAGCTGCATCGCGCGCCTCACGAGCCTTACCCAGAGCAATAACAAAGGCTTCCAGGGCCAACTGAGCCATCTTCAATTCAGAATTCAAATATGATACCTTCTCAGACGAAGAAACCCTAAGAGAATCTGGCTGATGACCAGGGCACTAAGTTAAGCAGCCACTGAGTCGTTCATTCCGAGCCTGCTCCAACAACACATGACGCTGAGTAGCCTTAGCCTTGTAAAACTTGGACAACACATAGCTAACATTCGTGTGACGAACAGTCTGAAGAACAACAAACAAAGGGTCACGAAGGAGCAACAAGAAGAAAATTTACAAGGGAAAAAGAATAGATGATAACCACACTGAAAACATGGCTAAGCGGGGCAAAAACTCCACGTAGCTATCCATGAAAGCTTCCATATCTTGAAGACTACCCCTTTGCGGCTCCCAAAGCCTTGGCAAGCACGAAAATAATCAGGATCCAAGAATAAATCCTTGGTCAGATTGAAATGGCTCATCAAAGTTTTATCTTGCTACCAGCCTCTTAAGAACTCTCAATCTGGTAAGGGGCAATAATGGGTGCAAAAGGACTCTTTGAATCTCGAATGATCGCCTTGAACAGAACATCATCAGCCTCCCTAGAAGCTTGACCACCAATGAACATATCTTTTGTTAGAGCATAGCTCGGTTAGAACTACCCAAGCGTTGGTATGTCAAGTTTGGTTGTCATATTTTAGTGAACCAAAACTCATTTAAAGAGTCACTTGATTATTTACTAGAGTCAATTTCGTATAGGTTTACTAGAAAGTTATTAGGATATGAGACATACAAGTATTACTCAAGACTTGAAGAATGTGAAGAAGTAAAGAGCTACAATGACGACATCATCCTTCCTCTTGAGGTTAGTAATATTTTGACTTAAACCTGTTTTTCATTCCTAATGTATCTTTCAAGTCGTGCTATTGAAAACATAAGCGCTGAAGCTGTGTATGATTATACTCTAGTTAGATTTAGTTTTAAGGAATTACAATGCGAAGTATAACACCTATCTTTGAACTTGGTATATAAGACATCGACATAATCGTATGAATGCTATTGTAATTATGTGTATGGGTATGGGTGAAGATTTCGCCCTAGGAAACAATTTTTACATTCGTTTAAAGGAAGTACATTCATAAAATTATTTTGTGAATCGAAAGGGAAATCGCTAGGCTTATTGGTATTGTTATTCATCGCAAATATTTGGATTACCAATATGTGTTTAGTATAACCACTCATAACTTGTTTATGTATCTTGGTAAAACTATTCACAAGGCCGGACTTATGTATAGAGTATGACTTTTTATTAGTGAAACCAATCTTTAAGTAATCACCGAGATGGTATGATCGATACTTGTAATTGGTGTGATCAATTCTAGTCATTGGGTAACCGATCCTAGTACTTGGTGGGACTAATCACAAGTTGTGTAATCGATCCTTGTAGTAGGTTAACAAGTTTTAGTTATTGGTGTAACCGATCCTATAACTTGTGCAACCGATCACAAGTAAGTACCATAAATAGTGGTAACCGATCTGGGTACTTAGTTAACAAAGTTTTGGAAACTAATGTGACCGATCTAGTAGCCACTTGGAGGTAGAACCGAAACTTTTTTGGTAGAACCGTTAAACCCATGAATGGTGATTGAATATTTTTATCAATCACATAGTTCTTGGAATTCATATGAACCAATTCTAAACTTGTTTGGATGTGTGGCAAATCGGTTCCAAGATTGTAAATATGAAAGAGGATTTACAAAGTAAAGATGTCGACATACTTTGAACACGTACAGTAATTCTTACCTTTTATTGTTCAAATATATTCCTTAATAACTAAAGGACAATCCCGGATCGAAATAAATTGAGAGTCTTTTAATTAAGGTTTTTAGTTTTATATGCTTTTAATTTCCAGCAATTAAATGCATATCTTTAGAAAATAAAATTGGTAATGTGCTTTTACTAATTGAGATTTTCTACTGAGATTTTGGTCAATATTTGGACATGAGCATTTCGTAAATTATGAAAGCGATTTGGTATTTATTGCATATCTTTGAGAATATTCGGTTTTGGAAATTCCTTGGTGTCCAAACTTCATTGGTCTATAAATATTGAAGTTTGCATTTCTAGCAAACTAATCCTCGGAAGCCAACAAAACTACCTTGTTGTGTTGTTAATGGGTGGAGCCAGTATATCCGGAGAGAAAGTACCAATTAGGCGAAATCTCTTACTAACGCTGCGTTTTAAAGACTTCTTTGGGATTGGGAAGCTCTACGAGTACCATTGGTGGGAAACTAGATAATTGCGGTTTTATTATTAGTTTTCGATTGATTTGATTGACTAATGGTTGTTGAACTTTGATTGCACCTAGTTTGTTTATGCTTGAGAATCTTCTTTCGATATAAGATTCACTCAAACCAATCAAGTTTCACTTTGGGATCTTTAGGGCTGTTTGTATTTCTAAAGACGTCTTATGATAATCCATTGTTGCTGAGACTCCGTTACGTGCGTGATTGATCACAAGAGATTCAAGTTGATTGTGTGCAGTGTTTATTGAAGATCTAAGAAGATTTGAAGACAAAAGAAATGCAATTGCCCTTTCTATTTGAGACTATGTATCACAAGATTGGGAGTCTCATTCTAGAACCAAGTGATAGACCCAGTTCCTTCAAATATATATATACGACACGAACATGAATTGGAGAACCGATTGAAAGAACAACGGTTCTTTGCCAAGAATGACAAGGGCAAGGAGCAGGCTCGTGGAGTCAACAACAATTGAAGAACCGCTAACAGGAAGTGCTAACTATCTTAAAAGGAATGTTGGATGTGAAACCCGTAGTACGTGTTATTCGCAGATTTCACAAGGTAATGACTTGCCACGATGTCCGTCTACATATAAAATAGCAACAATATATCCTCGTCAATATAACATGCCAACATCATCGCCAGCCGTTTGCTATCTTAGTTGGTGGAGAAGAACCGAGTGAAGTGCTTCCCAGAGACATTATCGTTGAAATGAATTCCGGGCAACTTCTGAATGTACCCGACACAACATGTTTCTACGATCCACTTCAATACCCATCGCTACTTCCTTATGGGAGTTTTGGTTGATTTTGACAATTTTCTCGGACAACGATAAGGATTGGTTTGTCGAGCATATTATCATATATGCTACATGTAACGATAATTTACTTTGAATGAGTAAATTATCCGACTTAAGAATCTTTGATTGCATGTTACTAACTAATTAACCCGATGTCATTAGATTCGAAAATGATGACTGGTCTGTTACTTGCTGGGAAACGCCCATGCAATGAGTATGTGGTCGATAACTACGTGAAGATCTCAACAATGAAGTTAAGATGGGTTCGAGATAACCAAAGGACATTCCGAAATTTGATTGGTACTCGCTATCGACGCCGGCAGATGCAAACACGGTAACAATAATTCAAAGGCTATGATTATATAAGTTAGACTGCGATTAATTGAAGTTTTGTCATTTCTATTGTAGATTAAATTCCTCGACTTCCATTTCATAAGAACTTATTCACAACTTCTCTTACTTCATTATTATTTCATTTGTAATTGAACTATATACATATATGGGTTAGAGAAACTTCCCTTAGAATTGGATGGTTTTGAATTGGATTGTCCCTTCCTTTCTTTTTGAATTTCTCTAAAATTGTGGTGGTTCTTTGCAGATGATATTGGATTAATGGGTTATTCTGCCTCCAAGTTACACAGGAAGCCCGCGTGATATGCACCAAAGGTATTATGAAGCTATGGAATTGGTTCAGAAATACGGAAAGCCTGACTTTTTTATAACCATGACATGTAATCCTAAGTGGGAGAAATCCAAAAGAATTTAAAACCGGGCAATAGGCACATGACAGCCTTCTGACTTGACAACGAGAGTGTTTCATTCTAAGTTTGAAGAACTAAAGACAGATCTCATTCACTAAGGGGGTTAGGAAAGGTTGTTGCACATGTTCATGTAATTGAGTTTCGAAAAGAGGTCTCGCCTACACGCACATATTCTTATCATTCTCGATGAAAGAGACAAGCTATGTAGCCTTATGACTATGATACTGCTTGTTCGGCGAAATACCCGATCCGAATGTTGAAACGAGCTGCGAGGCTGTCCCGAAACATATGATACATATGCCATGTTAGATTTGTCGATCGATAATGTCTGTAAGAAGAACAGGAAGTGCAAGAAAAAGTTTAGAAGAATTTTGCACTGAGAACTTAGAAGGAGAGGATACGTATCTAGTCTATAGAAGGCGAGATGATGGTATAGAAGTATACTCACAATAGGAAAGTGGTGAATAACAGTTGGTCGAAGTATAATCTATGGCTTTTAAAGTATGACTGCCATATCAATGTGGAAATTTGTTCAAGTGTTAAATGCAGCCAAAGTATTTGTACAAGAAATACGTTTGGAAGGGGTAGATTGTGTGTATGGAGGTTTCTAGCGAAAGAAGTCGAAGATGAAATCAAGCGGTTTGTAGATGCCCGCTGGATGCCGCAAGAAGCACTGGAGAATATACAAGTATCGATGAATAAAATTTCTCTTTTTTGTAGTCTCATTACAAATATACCTCAAGGATCATCAAAAGATTTTACTTCGGAAGGATCGTGTGAGATGTACTACAACAAGAGAGGGCATCCTGCATAAAGTGACCGATTATTTTAAGAAAAATGCGTAAGAAGAGTTTGCAAGAACCCTTTTATATAAGGAATTTCCGGAGAATTATGTATGGGATCAGTCATTAAGGCAAAGTGGAATAGAAGGGCGCAACAACGAGTCATTGGAAGAGTTAATGTTGTTTCAACTCGCACCGACAATTACTATTTGAGACTTCTTGAATCATGTTAGGGGCCCAACTTCTTATGAGGAACTTCAAGGCAGGTTCTATTACCTTTCGACGTACAAAGAAGTGGCACAACATCTTGGTTTGTTATAAAGTGATACCGCCATGCGCGATACACTCCTTTGAAGCAACACAAGTGCAGATGCCTTCGTCTTTGAGAAGGCTTTACGCACGATGTTAGCCTTATGGAACCAACCGGAGTTCGCGAATTATGGGATGAATTTATTCCACACAAGATTGAAGATCACCTTTGTTCCAACAAAGAACAAGGTGCTATTAATCTTCTCTTACTGAACTTAGTTCTACTCTTGGTCCAGTATTTGATGAAGAAGCATGAGTTCCCAACCATCACCGAAGACGTAGGCACTTCAGAACAAATGATTTGGTCATGGAAGAAAAATCGATTTCTATTCCTCCGTAAGATTTGTCACCATCGCCGGCTAAATAACGGCTGAGGCATGCTTTTGCCAAGGGGTAAAATTCGCTACAACATACTTATATTGTAATCTCAATTTGACTAATGTATACTGCCACGATTCATTCATTTTAAGCTTGGTTTGTAATTGCATCAACTCTTATTAAGCAGTAGTGAAATCCGTCTATCGCCATAAAAGTTCTATATTATTTATTAATGGTCCTAGGGTGGTTCAGTGGGAAAACTTTCAGATTGGGCGAGCTCGGCCTATCTAAGAACCGGGAGGACTATTGCAATTACAACGGCGACATCGTGAATTGCCGCAACCATGATGCCAGTGGGCGGACCGCTCATTCTAGGTTCAAGATATTCCCAAAGTGACTCAACATCTTCGTGTAACATACCGGTGGACACGATTTAGAGATCTCATTCGAAGGCCAGCTTGATTATTTGGGACGAAGCAACAATGGTAAACCGATATGCATTTGAAGCTTTAGATCGAACATTAAGAGACGTGAACTAAATTCGAGAAACCGCTTTGAGGTAAGATTTTGGTTTTGGTGGTGATTTTTGTCAAGTATTGCCTGTAATTGAACGTGGCACCCGAGCACAGGCGGTAAGTGCATGCTTAACCAATGCAAAATTTTGGAAGGATGTCAAGGTAAGTCATCTCCAAGAAAACATGCGTTCAAGGTTGGATCCCGACTTCTCCGAATTCTTGCTTCGCATTCGAGATAGAGTTGAGCCCTATGTTATGTAAGACATGGTAAAACTTCCAAATGACATTGGTTGGAATGTGATGGAGAGCAAAGTTAAGAGATTGATTGGCGAGGTTTTTCCAAGACTTGAAGAGAATGCATTTGACAAAGTTTACATGAGTCGAGGCCTTGATAACTCCAAAGAATGACGTTGTCGAAAAAGCTCAATCTTAAAGTTATTGAAATCTTCCCGGGAGCGAGGTAGTGTATCACTCCTTTGATACTGTGAATGATGATCCCAAGAATTTGTGGACAAAATATTTTCTCAACACTATTGCTCCGGGTGGATTACCTCCCACAAGCTTATATTGAAGATATGTGCTCCAATTATTCTCTTGAGAAACCTTGATCCAAAGTGTGGATTTTGCAATGACACAAGGTTATTGTGTCGAAGACTATTCACATTTTATCGATGCATAAATTGTTACAGGTAGTAGTTGCTCAGGATGAGAGTGTTGATTCCGAGGATACCCATGGATCCCCCAAAAGAGTCAAAATTGCCTTTTAAGCTTATTTAGCAAGTTTCGGTTCAGGCAAGTTTTGCTCTAACGATAAACAAGTTTCAAGGGTAGACCATACCACATGTTGGTGTTTATCTACAAGAACATGTGTTTAGTCATGGACAGCTTGTATGTTTCTTTGTCCGGGGGAGTCTCAAGAATCACAACAAAAGTATTAGTTAAGAACGGGCTCTTCCGGATGTTGCCGAACGTGTACCTTAAATGTTGTTTTTCAAGATGTCCCTGAAATTATGTGATAATGTTAGGTGATGTATTTTTGATTGATTTAATGTTAAATGGAAAAAAATAATAATATTTATTGTTAGTATCTTGCTGAGAAATATTTTATTGTAGCGTCATATTTTGGGAACATGGAACATCGTATGTTAGAGCGTATTGTTTGCCGGCGTGCAACGCACGTGCACTCCACTTGTTCTTGTCTTCAAATCTTCTTAGATCTTCAATAAACACTGCACACAATCAACTTGAATATTATCCCCCACCTCGACTCATCAACACTTTTAGGAGCTTCCTCAAAATCTTCCTCCATGTCACATTTAGGAGGAGTCTCCGTAGTATCCTCAATATCCTCACGATTCTTTCACTCTACCACGATCGATGGTCCATTACCCCTTTTTCTCGAACGTTGTAAATCCACGAGATGGTAAGTCGGGGGTCATAATAACGTACAATCTTACGAATGATAATACAAATTCTTACCCCCAGTGCAAAAGAGAAACTTCGAGGCACAAGAGTCTCAATTTTGGCTTTCCTTTTGGGAGTACGTTGACTTATGGATGTACCCTCCGGACCCTGGGTACCAAATCAAGACACAGAACAACCTAAAAATCCACTAAGGCATCATAAAAATAGCTGAAATACTTAAAAGATAAAGAAGACCAAGGTACCTCAAAGATAAAAGGTGGTTAAAACCCAGGCTTGTAATCATCATACTTATGTGGCAAAAGAGGAGGAAGCACGATGAATAAAAGGATCTCGTTATGGTAAAACCACGAGCCCAAGGACCTTTTATTCGATGGGGGTCCGCATCCACCTATAGTCATGATATTTCAAAGACGCCTCTACGGGAAAAATGGTATCCTCCACCATGAGGAACTATGGTCAAACCGGTCTTGTCGATCTCCCTTCCAACAAGCGAAGGGTATCACCATTCTTGATATCCTTCGCCGTAACATGAATAAGGCGTGGGCCAACACCTGGGCGTAAGATTGCTTCGTGGAACAATCGGCATATGTACGGTTGAAATTTTGAGGAGTATAATCGTCCTTCCGCACCTCTCATCAAGAAAAGGCTTCAGAAGACTTGAGACTGCTCTTACCCTTGCTATGACACCAACACTCAAAAAGCACACGCTTGAAATTATCGATATATTTCATAATTCCCCGAACAAAAGTATTGTTAGCAGGATCATCCCGGAAAAGAGCACATCATAGTAGAAAGGATCAATCCTATTAAACAAAGAAAGAAGCAGGCTAAGCAACCAATCGACCTACGCTAATCAAAGAGTTGTTTTCATCATAAAGAAAAGATCAATCATTGACTCCGGTGAAGAACGCAGTCCATCGGGAAAAGAGACATCGAACTTGTCCAAACGATAAGTTCTCTAATTTGAGCTATAGTCCAATGATGATAGCTATCCTTTGAATATAGCTTTGACCTCAAAAGTTCATAAGGAGGTGGAGGAGGGAGATCCTCGACGGGTAACTCGGGTTCCTCCGCTCTAGCAGCATCTCGGGAGAAATAGGATGAAGGAGAGGTAGCATCGGGATGAGCGAAACGTAAAGGAGGTTGAGGAGCAAGACTTACCTTAGGTTCTTACGCACATGTATCTTCTTCGTCATATGAGATTGACAACCGCGTAAAGGAAGATACGATCAATATTCAAGTCTCATAAAATCATGACAAAAGTATCAAAACCAGCCAAATATCACAATCCCAAATCAAGAGGATAACCTTGAAACCACTCAAAATCAGCGACATTATCAAAAGAAGATTATGGTGAATCACAAGGTAAAAGACACCATTTTTAAAATCCAAAGAGGGGGAAATGAAGTAAAATCTAGAAGAACAAACAAAACCCAAGATAAATCTTAAATGATCGTGTCAAGGGGCAACCAAAATCATGAAAATCATGATTGATGCATGTAAGACCGCCACTACACACATCAACATAAGTAAAGGTGAAGAAAAAGAAACTTAAACTTACTCCTAAGCGGATACATCCTAGCGGTTGGATCAAAAGAAAGTGAGACTTGAGAATCACCAAAGAAAATGAATAAATAAGAGTGTATTTGCGAAGAAAGAGACAAGTAAAACAAAAGGAGTTATGAAAATTCTTCCGTAAAGCTTCCTATTTATAGGAGCAATTATTGCACGACCGCACCAAAGTGGGCCACCCAAGAGATCCGAACAATCGACGGCGGAGTGAGAATGATAAATTTCTTCTCATCCTCCTCTTGGAGCAAGAAAAAAGCGGTCAAACTGTGAATAGGAATAATGGTTGTTCACGTGGCAAATTGCTCATTGATCGGATTTGAGGGTCCAATGTGGGCTCAAAGCAGATTTGATGAGCCCGCGATACACCCAAACGACCCCAAAGCTACTTTATCTCATCACCTGGGCAGATGAAGATCGATTTTATGATGGATGAGATGTAGAACATAGCCTAGGCTACACGGAGGTGTCTACACGCCGAGGCTGGCCGAGAGGTCGATTTGACAATAAATGCAACGATAAAGAGGATCGGGCGATGTTCTTCTCTCACGTGTAGTCGATAACGGCATCCTTTGATGGACGAGGTCGGGCCAACGAAGGTTCAAGATTGACCGAAGACCATCGGGATCTCGATGGAGCTAAAGACAACAAAGATGTCCGGATTGAGGAAGTGCTATAAATACTCAGCCTCTCCTCCAAAGAAGAGACACACAATTACTAAGAGAGAGAACTAAGAAGAGCTTACACTTGTATTGAATACTTAGAGATCATATTCTTGTAATTATATTCGATTTAATTTCATTCCTCTTATAGCATTAGAGAGCTTGTAACCAGACTCAAACCTTAATAATGTAATCACTACTCATTACCCCGTGGACGTAAGGTTAAAGTCGACCACGTAATCTCGTGTTGATTGTTAACTTAGCTACATTTACTTTATTATTACGTGGTTGGAATTTTTTTTCGTAATTTAACTTAAGCCACCTGGTCCTTTGATTTGTGACCATGATCCTATATGTTTAAATTTAATACTTGGAACGATGAGGCTTTTAAATATTTTGGTGATTGGATGAAGTATGAACAAGGTAAACCTCTTATTCAAGATTGTTGGAACCCCGCTTTTACCCGGACAAAAAAATCTTTTCACGCTTAAATATTATATTAACATTTGGAATAAATCCAATTTTAATCACATCGATACTAATACATAACTCGTCAAGAAAATTTGATCGAACAAACAAAAAAAGTAACTATCGTGATAAGTCTAAGGACGAACTTACTACCTCGGTATGAGTTTAAGGGAAAATTCGAAAAACAAGAGTAGAGACCAAAAACTAGCCTTATGAGATAGAAATACAAGGTATATCCAAACTAGAGCTAAATGAGGTTTAAAAAGAAATAAAATGGAGATCATTCCAAAGGAAAACAAAGATCGAGTTAGTAGTATAAGTGAAATTGCCGCATGCATAACCAACCATTTTCATAACATTGCTATGACTGTGAATCCTAAAACTAATTAGATCATGCTTTATTTAATTATTAAATGTATCAATGATATTGGTAATGATATTCTTTATATTAGCCCTATAATGCATGATATTAGAAAAATTATCTTTTCTGTGAGACTTGGTTTCTTCTCAAATTTTGTTCAACAAAATTGGGAAACAATTGGACCTGACTAAACTCTTATGATCCATTTTTTTTTGAAAATGAACACATATATAAAGAGATGAATGTCTAATTTACATCATTCGTTCAAAAACTCTGAATTCAACTACACATCTTCGAATTTATACCCATTGCTTTGGCTAATACCACTTATTCTCTAAATCAATGGAAAGTAGATGCTTGATAAAATAATATCTTTTTCTAATCATCGTCATTTCGGGACGGCAAATTTCATAACAATTGCAATTGCCCATGAATTGATTCACAAAATGAGAAATACTAAAAGTAAGAAAAGGTTGATGGGTCTTAAAATTGATATGTCAAATGCGAACGATACTGGCAGAAATGAGACTTTCTAATTCAAATTATGACTAACTTAGGTTTCAATTAAAAATGGTGTAATCTAATTTTGAATGTATTTGTACAACTATTCTTGATGTGTTGAAAAATGGGTCCCCAAACTGATTTCTTTAAGCTTACTAGAAGGCTGTGGTGGAGGTCCCTGATATTCTTGTTGTTCCCTTTGTATGGAGGCATTATCTAGAATAATAATATATGTTGGAGCTTTAGGTCTTTAAAAGGTATTAAAATTACTACCACGCTCCTATTGTTAGTCATTTATTATTTGTTGATGGCTGTTTGATATTCCGTAAGGATAATGCTACCAATAGTCATAATCTAGTCACTCTGTTTAAGAACTTTCAAATTGCCTCTCGGTCACCTAATTAACTTTAACAAGTCTCGATGTCTTTTTAGTCCTAAATCGCCACAGTATTACGTACGAGGTCTTAGGGATAAATGTTGTTTCCTCTCAACGATAAATTTCTAGGATCTCGCTTTGTTTACTAATTGATTTAATATAAAAAGTTTTGAACCTACGATTGATAAAATGAGCAACAAATTATTGAGTTAAGAAGGTAAAAATTTAAATGTTGCTGGGAGGAATGTTAGTGTGTATCAAATGGATTGCTTCAAAATACCAATGAAAATTTGTAACACCACAAAAAAATGCAAATAGATTTTCGGTGGGGAAAATGAGAAAAGGAAAAAGAATGTAAATGGTAAAAAGAATGTACCACAAAAGAGTCCATTTGTAAACCTTTGGTAGAATTAGGCCCTTAACATATGTAGCATTTCAACCTTCCATATGTGTACCACAAGGGAGTCCATTTGTAAACCTTTGATTCGCAGAGAATTAGGCCCTTAACATATGTAGCATTTCAACCTTTCCATGGTAGAAAACAGGATGAAAACTTAAAGAGAACCCTCTTCTCTTGGCCACCATCTTAAAAGATAAATATTACCTAAGTGTGATATAGTACATGTTAACACTAAACATAAATGTGGGATAGTTGGAGTTTTAAAGGAATTCTCACAGTGTTCACTAGATAAAGAAGAATTGTTTCTAGAAAATTGGTAATGGTGAAAACGCTTGATATTTGGGAGGATTATTAGATACCGAGTATTAAACCACCTATAACAAAGCCGATTCTTTGGAGCTAAAAACTTAAATAAGGTAAGTCAATTTATAACCACAATGAATACTTGGGATCAATCTAAATTGTTGATTTTATTTTGACCAAGACACAAGTGACAAGATAATGAGACTTCAAATGCCAAATATAAACATGGAAGAAGAGCCTCATCGACTGAAACAACCTATGTAACTTTTTGTTAAATTTTATACAATTCTATTAACTCTACCGCATTTTGTGATACCAAGTATTACATTAAAACTTGGAACGTGTAGGTAAACCTGTTGTTAAAATCTTTGTCCGGAAAGATGCTCACTCCATACTTCCAAACATTTGAATGAATTCAGTAGGAAGAAAATACTCGACGTTGCAGCATACCATTGACGCGTTTCTAGTCGTGGCCGTAGTGGAGGTCTAAACGATGATACACCACCAACATAAGAGCTGGGTAGGAAGGACACGCCGTGCAACATCATGATGACCAAGGGAACAACTCTAACTTCACTATGTCCTTATGATGGAACTCGAACACATCGTGAGAAACCGAAGAAAACAAGGCATCCCTCCGGTGATGGCACGCAGGCGAGGTGAGGTGGAGGAAAAACTGATCGTGGACCAACACGAGGTCCCTCTCAATATGGGTCCCCCAAGCTTATGGACCAAGCTTATCCTCCCAATTAGTGCATGCATTGTTGTTGTTAAAGTTAAATAGTAACCACCGATAAATAAAGACATCTACGAGGATTTCATCAATAAAAGTATGTGAAGACTAACCATCTTATTACTAATATTTTATACCATTTTACTAGGTATCACTGGGCTTTACGACCCGACTCAACCTATCGTTATAGTCTTAAGTGTATGTACATTAAAACAGGACTACAACTTAGTTAATGTATCAATATATATATATATATGGATATAAAACCTTTGCCTTGACAACCTTCTGATGAACATGGGAAGGATCTAGGTCATCAAACACAGTATAGTCCATGATTCCTGCTCTTTGCCCTGCACACGATATTGCAGGCGGAAACGCGATTAGTAAATATCATTGAATAAGATACATATTTATATGCATGAGAATAATAACGGTTAACGCTAGATATCAAACCTTGGTTGTCACTCCAGTCATTTTATAGTTTTTGATATTGTCTAAACTTTGTTAGCTCATGTTTTTGTCTTCTCATTTCGTTGTACATATATATGATCATATTGTAATGATCTTTAGTCCGATCTTTCTAGATTCCAAACTCAACCGGTTAATACCGCAGAAACATGGTCTCATACCAATACAATTCTTCATTTACATATTGTGCCAACTCATATTTGCCATTGAAATCCATATGTTTTCTATTATTGAAAAAAGGGCGCCGCGTGTATGGTTTCTTTTGCTGTGACATACCTCACATTGGTTGTTTGATAATGATTTGTTCTTCATCTATTGAACTATTTTGATCCGAAGTTTTAACTATACCTTGCTGTTGAGAGATATAAACCATATCTTTTTACTTTCTCAAACTTCACCAGTTGTAATAGGAAAGCTTTGTTTTTTCCGGTTTATATAGCAACAAACCTTGTTATACCTGATAACCCACTTGTGATTCGGATGCTTGAGTATAGGTTATGTTTCCTATTCTTTTCTCTCGTATAATATCGTAGATAGAGATGTAAAAAGTAAATTTTTATACAACATGTTAAAATGTTATAACTATAACGCAAAAGAATGATCTCAAATTTGTAATCCGTTGTGATTATTTCTTCATGAAAAATTCAACTATTACGAGTTTGTCATTCTTACTAAGCATAACCTTGATATTAAGTATTAGAAAATATATAGTCCCAAGATTTTATGAGATAAAAATAAAAAGAGAAGCGCACCTGGGATTTTTGTATTTAACTTGCAAAAGTATATTCGATAGATGTCCCGTGTCTGCGACCTTGTGACCATTTTTATAGGTTTTAAAGAAGCCAGATTGGCACGTTTGGATGCACACTGAAGTTACTTTTGGCTTTCGGAAGTCAAAAAGCCAGAATTAGTTTGGCAATAATATTTCGTAATCGACTTTTGAAATAAAAGTTAGTATATTGTGAAGCAAAATAGTTTTTTTCTAACTTCTACTGGAGAAGCGTGTCGAAGCATTTGTATCCAACGTTTTCTAAGGAAATTAGGGATTTTCATATAGTTCAAACTCTAGTAATTTCCTTATTAAGGAAAATGGTTCCTAAGATAACTTAAACTCTAAATCTAATTTTTTGTTCTTTATTATTGATTCCAAAATTAACACAAACTAAGTTAAACTTGGATTTATGTGGTGACTGACTCTGGAAATCTCAACCCTCCCATCTCATTATAGACTCTGGCAATCCAATGTTGAGCCAAATTTGTTACGTTTGAATAATTATCCCGAACAAACTCGAGTTCATGTCATGACTATCCGATAAGGTGCGACTTGTTCCATTGCCGCGTTTGTTATGATAATTCCTTATTTGATTATTTTGGATCTCTCCATACTTTATATGCATTTGAGTACGTTATTTCAATGATGCTATCTAGAATTCCTTATCATATCTTTATTGCACCTTAATTTATTCAATATTAATACTTATTTCGTCAAAATGCTTGTTTACACATACCGGAAAAGGGTCGTCAATATTTTTGTATATAGAATTCAAGAGGGTCCTAAAAGATAAAATTGGGTCTAGTTTAAATGAAACAAACTTTCCCTAATGTAAATAAAAGTTCAAGTCAAGAACAATGAAAGTACGTATTAAAGCTCCTAATTATGTACCTAGGAATAACAAATTCATTTATACAAATAAACATCGACCTTTTATCTTTGCAATTAATTCGGCAAGGAATTAAAAAAACAACATAATAACTATTCAATCATATATTAGTTTCAAAAATATATTTGAATGTTTAAAAAGATTATGTAATATACACATAAATATAAATATTATATATCTCAATAAGCCATGATAAATTAGGATCGCTACTTCAAAAGTGTTCATACACCATGTTGTAACCATAACCATAAATCAAGATGCAAGTTTTTCATGCATAACGATATTGCACATCAAACCTAGAACTGCATACACTAACCATGAAAACCAAAGGCCATTTAGAATTGGTCCAATCCTCATTGGCCATCCTCTGTGAAATGTTCAATCCTCATTGGCCATCTTCTCTGCGTAAATGTTCAAGTAAAGTATACTTTTCAAGGAAAGTATACTTTTTATTTTACTCCATGCTAATATGTTAGAGTAAGACTTATGGTGGAAGACCATTTAGGATACATAATGGAAGTGTAAGTCTAATGGTGGAACTTCCAACGCCAAAAATAATATAACGTCGGGCGTTAGTTAAATTGGCGTTACCGAGCTTGGTTAAGAAACGCCAATCCACCAATAAACGGGTGTTATCATTCACCGCCAAGGTCATAAAACCAACAAAAAATACAACACATCTAAATTGGTGAAATATTATAACATTAGTGTATCATTTACATAAAAATCGTATCCCAACTTCTTCATGGAAATTCAATCAAGACAGACGGTAAGCTAGTTTCTACCAAAGGTCAACGCAACGTCAGTTAGTTGGCCATTTGTAGACCAACTTTTATCAAATAAAAAGTCTCGAGTGGAAGTTGCAAAAGAAAGCTAAATTTTTACCAAAATAACTTTCGCCTCCCAAAAGAAACCTACACTTAAATATCACTTTTACTGTCTTCGTGCTCAATCTTGCATGACAGAGTTTCACTATTCTTGTGCTTACGTCTCATGTTAGATAAATTATAAGACTGGTATTAGAGGTGTACTGTTTATATAATTACAGTGCACACACAATAAAGTGGTAGTTTAGAATAAGAAGATGAAAGTCTGTGGAGGGCTCACTAACTCACACTATCAAAATTAAGAATGAGAGCAAAAAAATCACTCCGAAAGGAAGAGTGTACCCAAAAATAAACATAATACATAGCTTTGCCAAAATTACCTAATATAAGTATGAGAACTCGAATGCTGCCAACGGTTATATGGATGCACCACGAAAAATAACGTGAAAAACTTGAGCTTAGTCGAGCATCGTAAATGGCAAGTGAAGCCGCTCCAATCCTTCGCCAAAATCGATATTCCTTGAATCTCTGGAGCTTATATTCCTAGTTTTGAACTTATTCATGTCTTGTCCTTGCCAAAGATAATCTTCTATTTCATCATCGATGTATCACTTAGATCTCCCTTGTACATCCGGTGCTCAAAAATTTACATTCAACCGCCGATCTATCACAAACTCCTCCAACTTAATGGCATCATGTTACTTGTCCTGTTTTTTTCGTTGAGAAAAAAGAGTTTTTTTGTATTCCTTTCCACCGCTTCTCCCAGCCTCACAACGTAGCTTCTCTTTGACGACGTTTTTGTTGCTCCAATACCCTTCTATCAACTTTGGCCGGTCAAATCTCCATCTGGTGTCAAAGGTCTAGTGGATGGATGTGCACGTGATCTGCAGTGTTAAACCCACCCCTTAAGTGAACACGGTCTCAATATTTTGATGTGTCTGTCATATCAAATCTTTGTGCAATTGGTGAAGTAATCTTAGATTTCTGAGTATCGATTTTCGTATTACTACCGAGAACCAAATCGTATAGAATCCGTCATTTTAATTATGTTCGATATTTAAGCATTCCCTTGTTACTCTCATAGTGATCTTTCGAGATAATCAGTGTGGAATTTTCTTCCCTTTTCATTGTTTGGTAAGTTGCAATCGGAGAAATTATTACATATTGTAGACCGTAAGATGCATAATAAAATGTAGTACTTTACTTACAAAAGATTGCGAGTAAAATCATGTTTGATTAAAAAAATTGTCAATGCCATATCGAGATGTATCCAACGTGTATACCATTCTCCCTTACTCAGGGACTACTAAGATCGCCCACGATTAATGCTCCTTGAAGGAGAATTTAAGGATATTTCAATACTATTTGGAATCTACATAAGACAACAATTCAATACATAAGAAAAATAAATGCAATTAACATACACTAACAAAGAACAAATAAAATGTATTTTCACACAAAAGTGTCCGGACGTTACCTTTTCATCGCTAGTCCAAAGAGTGGTTCTTCACTTGTGTCTTTGCCCATGTTTTACGCATCTTATATAAACAACCAATATACACATATATTCCAATATTGACTCTTATTTGCCTAATTGCCCTCTCTACTAAGAGTTGCTTCCCACCTCATCACAACAACAACTCCCGGCAATCTGCTGTTTAACCAAATTGCTACGTTAGAATAATTATCCAGAACAAACTCAGTTCATATCATGACTATCAAGCATCCACCTCGGATGCGGATAACCATGCACATAACCCGAAGAGCTATGCTAATTTTTGAAACATAGCAACTTTTGAAACCACGCATGATTGGATAAACCTCGTATACAAAAAATTAGAACCACCGAAAACAACATGATGAACGCAAAAGAATTACCTTAAATCACCAATAAATTTGTCTTTTAGATTGTATTCGAGAATCATGTGAGGTTTTAACCTACGAAATAACACCGCCATCTATGGGAGTCGAACCCACAACTACACGGTTGAAAACCATGTGCTCTTCCTTTTGAGCTAAGACTGACTTGACAAGGTTGTACCATTTCCAATGTAAGAGCAAACGATTAAGGGGATTTAGTATAATTAATAGTACTTATTATCATATGCACAAAAGATTGTGAGAAGAGAGTTTACTTAATCCCCTGCTTCAAGCACACATAATACCCCAACAACTTAATGTACATAATGCAGAAATTTGTACTCCACCATACCAAAGAATGAATAAATAAATACAAACCAATTCTATGATTATTAACACTACAGTTTCAGCCAGAAACTTTCTTAAAAATCAGAAAGTGATGGACATTTACTTACCCTATATTTCCTCAAGTTCTACAAAGCTCCTCATGAAACATCATAACTTTTGGTTTCCTGTAGGAAAGCTGATCCTAGAGAAGGAATCTCACCATTGCGATTGTATTTCTCTTGCAAGTTGCACCAAACCTAATACGAAACAAAGAGAGTGAACTTAAATGCCTAATGCAATAAACTTACCAAACAAAAAAACATTAAAAGTGTTTACTAAACCAAAGAGTTCACCCTAGCTATGAGAATGCAAATGGGTGAACAATTAGATGCCAAAAAAGGCAAAGTAAAAGAGATGATTTATCGATGGTTGTTTTCCAATTATCGGCAACAAAAAAAAGTAATTAGATATTTTGGACTACAAAAAAACATTAAAAGTGTTTACTAAACCCGAAGCGTTCACCCCGGCTATGAGAATGCCGGTGGGTGAAGAATTAGATGCCCAAAGGGCTAAGTAAAGAGATGATTTATCGAATATTGTTTCCAATGTTGTCACGCAATAAAAAGTAATAAGATATTTTGGACTACACAGTGAGCATAACAAGCTGTCACTCATTAAGCAAAAAAATCAAAAAGAAGAACAATATAGTATATGCGATCACGGAATCTTCAACAGGCTTCGGGGATCAACTGATATCCGTCTGGGATGAATTTACCTTGCCTTGCACCAACATCTAAGTCAAACCCAAATCGGACACCAAAGAGATACTAAAGATTTGAATCCTTAGATTAAAATAAAATAAAACATCAACCAACACTAAAAAGAAAATCAAATATCATAAATAAATCTCTAAAAAACAACAAAAATTAAAACACATATGATCCAAAAATCATTCTTCTAGTCACTCATGAAGTGTTATAGTAATAAAGAAATAACTCGGATACAGCTTCCACTCAAATTTCATATCTAGAACCGAATTTCACACCGAATCTACTCGACTCTAAATAGAGTTTTATTTATCGACATAAATATAACAGCAAGTGCCTGCGTTGGTTGCCTCGTATCACCCGCCTATAAACGAAATATCATACCATGGCCACGACTTAGGAGCAAGGACATATCTCAGAGAAAATCTACACACAAAAATGTTGGCTAAGTAGTGAATCTCTAACTACAAAATAGAGTTTTTATTTATTGACATAAATATAGCAAAGCAAGTGCCTTATTGGTTGCCTCGTATCACTTCCATATAAATGAAATATCATACCATGGCCCACGACTTAGGAGCAAGGACATTTCCGTAGAAAAATCTACACCTTTGAAATGTTGGTTAAGTACAGACTTTCATAACACTTATATTATATAAGGAAAAGGAATTTGAAAAGAACTGTGGATATGGATAAAACATGCCAAGTAATAAGCTCCAAGAAAGATGGACAAATGTATATTTCCCAAAACCCGTATTACAGTACTACAAAGACTAATAAGGAAATGCATGCAACCATGCAAGGTACATACACCGACAAAGACAGTAACACCCAATCATAACCCAAAACAGATAAACGCTACCCAAACTAAATATATGTGAAGAAGAATTTTATATGTTTTGTAATTTACCTTCTGTGATTTCATTTCATATGTAACATTTAAAAATGTCATTTCAAAAAGGAGGTTTTAGTGCGAGACATGCATATCAATCATCCATTAATGTACGGTTAGCTACTAAGTCCCTCGTTCAAAGCAAGCAAACCAAAAGAAAGTAAACCAAGTTAAAATATGGAAATAATAGTGGCAAGCAAACCAAAAGAAAGTAAACCAAGTTAAAATATGGAAATAATAGTGTACCTAGTGACACTGATTTGTAGCCGATTTTTAAAGAAGACAACAGTCGAGTTATATGATCGAGTTGATCATTTAAAACTCCTGTTCAGTTACCACCCAAATGATGAAGAAGAGAGTCTATCAAGGTACAAATATGTTGTACCAAAGTGAATCTAATATAAGAGAAGAAAAAGGCAATTGTAATAATTAAAATCATAAAATGGGTTCCTTATTACCTTCTGGGTGACATGAAATGGAGTTAGGGATCATTATGGTGATTCTCGCATCTAGCTTGTGATACTTTATTTCTCATCTTCTCTATGCTTTACATTATTCATCACACCACGCTCATGAATCGAGAAGCTACCAATAAAGCTTATTAGGTGTTTGGTGAGAGATAGTTAAACCTTTAACGATGGTAAAAGAAATATCGACGAGCAATGTAGGATTACCCAGTAAATCGGTCAAAATAAAAATTACTTGGCGGAGGGAAAAAGGGGGCACCATGACAAAGACTCAATCATCGACTTTAAGGGAAACATGATGGCTTGCCGACCCATGTGATAACCAATCTTGTAACGATCCATAAACCCAAAACCCAATTGGAATTATATTTGAAAAAGATGCCTATACCAATTAAGAAATCTTTTACAGTATGGGAATATCATGTTTATGCATCTTAGGAGTTAACGAGGGTTCAAATTTGCAATGGAATGATAAAATTGAAATAATACCTATTTGAGACAGTAAATTTCACATCTTAAGATTGATCAGCATCATCACCTGCAGTTGAATATGAACACTCAAACAAATTAAACAAAAAGAAACCAAACAAGAACAAAGAATGGGATTTTAGGTTTAGGGTTTGTAAGAACCAAGAGCTAGGAGAAGAAATTGAATTTAGTCGAGAAAGACGATAAGATAAATAATCTTCTTAGTGCTACCAAAGGAAGCAAAACAATCCAAAATCAAGCCATGTAATCTTTTCCTTTATGTTTATTATCAATCACATAAAACCTTTTATTTTCGATCCTTCTCCTCTGCTTTCCACTCCAAAGTTGGTCTCAAATTCTTAACTATGGCGACTTATTCATTGGGCCAAGAAACCTGAAGAAAATCATCTATCAAAGTTTCAAAATTTCCAACCTAATAATCTAGAATGGAAGAAAATCATTTTTCTTCCCAGGACAACTTAACATGGATGGGTTAGCAGACATGACATTCTAGGTTATATGTATTAAATGAACATGGATTACCTTTTGGTACTCTTGTAGCCTCTTTTCGATTAATTCTTCTCATCACATTACACCTCTTTCCTTTTATTGTGTAACTAACAAAAAAAAAACATAATAATACATGTTTGGATACTAAAATGTAAGCATCAATGATAAGTTTGATCAATAAATTAATCTCGAGGAAAACTCGACTACGAATCGGGAAAAAAAACTCCGCTTTGAGATGGTTTCAATACAGTGTTCTTTCAAGTTTCAACCGCAACATGCTTAGAATTCGTAGTCAGCTCTCTAATTACACCACATTAATCGGCATCCAAATTTTGAAGATTCTTATTAGAACCGTTAATGGCCGAGTAGGAGGTAAGAAAACCCCGAAATTTGTTAAAACCCATAAAACCCCAAACCTCCAAAACCGAGACCCCTAAATTGCAACAAATTCACAAATCTTTTGAACCCAATACTAATAAAACCAAGATATCACATAAGGAAATTGATAAATTAGGGTTTGATACAAATCATACCTATCTCCCTTTTGATACGCTTGAGTGTTAAAAATAATAATTGGCGAAACAATACAAAACTAAATTGAGAAAATCAAACAGAATTAGAAATCTGAACATGTTTGAAGTTCCGAGAGAGAGAAATATATTTATATGACGAACCTTTACTTTGTAAGGAGCATGAGATAATCATCGGTGGGCGGAATATCACTTCTTGTATTGTAAAGAAAGCAAAAAAAACGGAGCGGGGAACTTGAAAGGTATTCATATTTGACATCTATAAGTGACAGAGTCCTTTTACGGTGAACATGGCAATGATTTCCATATATATCACAAATTTGTATTGTTTTTTGAATACGGGAGTCCTTTTAAATAGTCAATGACTACTCATCCAGGAGCTTCAGGCCTTGGATCGAGGATCTCATTAAATGATGTCGTCGTCTGATAGCCCTGGCTATCATGGACACAAACCTCATACCTTTTTATAACTATGATTTACCGAGACAATATCGTATAAATAATACTCACCAGACTTCTTCGTCTGAAATGTCGTGGTCTAGCAACCTCTTTTTATTTTATTTTATTGGGATTTAGGCATATGAAGTAGTAATTGGTTCTACCATCCAATTTTTTCATATTTTAATTTTTTCAGTTGGCTGACGTGGCATCGTATTTGACCACTGGTAAGCAACCTTGAAAAATTCCACCGGGTACCCATCTAGCCTTTAAGTGATTTTTGGTTTCTAACAACTCCTAATTTTTATCCAAAACTCATATTCTTTTATTGATTTAATCCCGGATCGCTTCTATAAATTTCTTTGTGTACTTTAGATTGTCTAGCTTTGATCTCCATTGGTGTCGTTCTTATATTTATTGTGTTGAAGTATTGTGTAAACTCTTTCTCCGTTTCTTCTTGCACAAAATTACCCTGGTCGTTTATTACCAATTTGTTATTTGTGTGGTATTGTGTGTGGCATTTCTTCATCTTACGCTATTTGCAAGTTGGTAAAGATACTCTATACACTTTAGTTAGTTGCCATCATTTTCTCATCAAATCCGATTTGTGTCGACTTGTTTCAGGTAAGTGATTATTCATGCTCGGTGACATTTGAAATTGTAGGCTTCTCGTCCCAAGCAATGTTGAAAGCGGCCCGGACGTCGAGACCAGGTTGAGTAGCTGGGTCGGGGTCTTCCTAGTCCAACCAAGTGGTTTGACCAGAGATTAAGCGAAGTCGATCATTGAGGAATAAAAACTAAGTTTATCTCGTGGACGACTAAAGAAACAACAGCTGGTGTTTGATTAGGCTTACACCATACGTATTCCTAAGGGTTTAATGGACATTTGTACCCTTACACTATTTATCTATCAAAACCTAGGAATTAAGAGAGACAGTATACTCTCGCCTCCATGATTCTACCCATAGCATCTACCATTATCCACTCGGCCTCCATAGTTCTGTTTCTTAAAATTTCGCTTAGTTCTTCCTCTGGTCTTTTTCTCTCACTACAATTTCTTACAAAGAGGTTGGATCATTATCATTCTATGATTTTGTTAGTATCTTTCACGATTCTCCTATTCCGAGCAACACTAATCTAGATTGGCTGACGACAACCCTTTCAAGCATTAAACTAGGACTCCAAAGCTTCATGTTTCTTCTTGAGTTAATCTCTAGCTCCACTGTATTTCCCTTAATTTGATGTTTGTAATGATATGTAAATCTATATTCCTATATCTATTTATGTCTTTTATTTACGTAAGTGTGTATTTCTTTGTGTTTAATTCAATGTTAGATCAAGGGAAATTTATAGTTAAACATGAGAAATTAAGAAGAAATTAGAAAAAATTGATTTTCTAATGAATTATCGACCCATTTAAACCGTCTTGGACCCGTTGAATCATGGGTCAACTCGGCCGGGTTAGCCGGTTTTCATAAAGAAGCCTGGTTTTAGCTAATTCTTGGAGTTCTTGATGGATCAGCCCAGAAAAAGTG